>REGO01000602.1:745188-821061 GCA_010120015.1 Rhombomys opimus
ATGCAGAAAAATGAAAATAGATCCATATTTATCACCCTGCACAAAACTAAAGTCCAAGTGGATCAAAGACCTCAACATAAAACCAGATACTCTAAAGCTGTTAGAAGAGAAAGTGGGAATCATGTCTTCATTTTTAATAGCCTACTAATTGCAAGGAGTGCTGATCATATATAAACAGGTTTGCTCCATTCATGAGAACAGGGGTCATATTCTCAAAGAATGGTTCTCTCCTTGCACAGCTATTAGCTTCCAATAGTTCTTTTGTGAGTGTTGAGCCTGGGGGCATCTTCAAATATGCAATAATTTTATGTAGCTTGATCTTTTGTACATTTTGCTGTGATTCCATAAGCACAAAATCTATGTCAAATCCAGAAGACAGTTAACTTTGGAAACCCCTTTATGTGATACCAAATAAAGTTAGTTGCAAAGGGGAAACACAGCACTTTTTATCATTTTTATTTTAATTTTTAATATTAATTATAGTTTATTAATTTGTATTGTATCCCAGCTATAGCCCCTCCCTCGTTCTCTCCCAATCCCACCCTCCCTCTCTCAGTCCACTGATAGGGAAGGTCCTCCTCCCCTTCCATCTGACCCTAGCCTATCAGGTCTCATCAGGACTGGCTACATTGTCTTCCTCTGAGGCCTGGTAAGGCTGCTTCCACATCAGGGGGTGGTGATCAAAGAGCCAACCACTGAGTTCATGTCAGAGACAGTCTCTGTTTCACTTACTAGGGAGTCTTGGACAATGAGCTTCATCTGTGCAGGGGTTCTAAGTTATATCCATGCATGGTCCTTGGTTGGAGTATCAGTCTCAGAAAAGACCCCTTTCCCAGATTTCTTGGTTCTCTTCCTCTCTTGTGGAGCTCCTGTCTTCTCCAGGTCTTTCTATTTCCTCTTTCTTTCATAATATTCTGTGCATTCTGCCCAAAGTTTGGCTATGAGCCTCAGCCTGTTTTTTGACACTTTTAATAAATGATAATTAACAGGCCATTATTTATGTGTTATAGTGCTAGGATGAAAAACTTAAAAATAAATTTTAGTATTAATATAGTCTAGCAGAGTGTTTCTAGTTCTTGGTAAGTTACCATTAAATAAAATCACTTTAAAAACCATTGCACCAAATATTACACATATATGATACCCGTACCACAGAATAGATGCAAGTATGTACAATCCATCCACTTAGAAAATATGTCGTGACTTTGAATACTCCTTATGATACATCTATCCATGCTATCATGATGACATTTTCATGGTGCAGTAATTGGAAATTTAGCATTGACTAAAAATGTAATAATAATTCTAGAGAATTAGTAGATATCAGATATGTCGTGCTTTGTATATAATTTAAATTTATTTTATTTTGAATGTTTGTATACATACACTTGCAGCATGTCAGTGCACTGTTCATGGAGACCAGCAGTGGGTGTCAAATATGCTGCAAATACTGCTATTGGAAATTGTATGACATCTCAGTAAGAGAGACTGAACCTTGCTCCACTGATGAGGCAGTAGTGCTTTTAATGGAAGAGCTATCTCTCCAGCCTGAGTGACTACATTCCTAATCTTCCAATTTAAGGATTTATCCTCAAATATATATGCATTGTCAGTCACTTGGAAAGTCAGGCATGTGAAAGTGTTGATAGAGCAAAACTAACAAAATGAAATAGAAAAGGGACTTTCCCAGCTATGCAGGGATTATGAAAAAATTATGTTCTCTAGATATCATTTATCTCCCATGGACATTATTATTCCTATCCAAGATATCCATAAAAAAGAAAAACAAATAATAGTGATGCAAATACATCCTGCAGCTCTTTATGTTTCAATTATGTGACCGACCCTGCAGTAGTACAATCAATTTATGCATTTGAACAGAAGATATGGATGAAATGAAACAGAATGGCAGTGAGAAAATAATCAAATATTTATTTTTCCTATTATTTGCTATTTAGGTTTTGTGACTTTATCTGTAATACATAGCTAGTAAACACTGAATTCCAGCTCCTTGGTAGAGAGCCCAACTCTATATCTCGCAGAACATTTTTTTTCCTAATATTGGACTATTGTGGTACATAGTATTATCAGAAAAATAAATTATTAATAACACAATTTCATAGTTTGTGCTACCCAAGATTTCTGAAATGATAGAGAATTTTCAGTTTTAAAACACATCTCTCCTTCTCTCTGACTTAAATTATATATCATTGTCTCAACTTCATGGAAGAAGTGGGCTATGCTACTTTTTCTCATTAAGGTTCTCAAGGTATTCTAGTTCTGAGGTAACCCACTATTATTATTTCTCATTACACCCAAGTTAATTTTGTGACAGTTATAGCATTTTAATAGCATCAGTATGTCAACGTTCACTTATTTCTGTTTCAACAGCCGATAGGTATTTTTTTTCTAAAGTAAAATGGATATCTGCTTTGTTCATCACTGAATATCTAAGTTTTAATATAAAACTATGTGAAAAAATAGGTACTCAGTGATTGTTTGTAGAAAGAGGGTCCAGAACAGAAAAAAAAAATGAATGACTTGATTTTCACAGGTATATTTAGACTTAACTATATAGAAGCTCTGTGAATAAGAAAAATCCACAAAAAAAAAAAGCAAAACTAAAGACTATACAACAGCACATGTGTTGTGTAGCACTGAAAGGTCAGAAATCTCTTTGATAACAGCTGTCATTAAAACTTCAGCACACAATACGTAGTTATAAAAGCACTTCTGGGGAATGGGAGGTACTTTGAAACCAAAGGATTACTGTCAGAAGTATTTTTACATGTCAGGTCCTCTTCAAAATAGAGTAATAAGACAAATTAAAAGATTGCAGACAAATGAACAACTGGTTTCAGTAATAGATTTTGAAAAATCTGGGCACACAGTTTTTTTCTGAAACTGATACTACAGCCAAGGACCATTCATGGATACAACCTAGAACCCCTACTCAGGTGCAGCCCATGGCAGCTCAGTCTCCACGTGTGTTCCCTAGTAAGGGATAAGTTCTCTGATATGAACTCAGTGGCATGCTCTCTGATCACCCCCCCAATGGGGGGTGCAGCCTTGGGAGGCCACAGTAGAAGATGATGCAAACAGCCTTAATGAGACCTGATAAGCTAGAGTCAGTTAGAAGTGGGGGGACCTCCCATATAAGTGGGCTAGGGAAGGAGCATAGAGGAAGAAGAGAGAAGGAATGATTGGGAGGAGACAATGAAGGAGGCTACAACAGGGATACAAAGTGAATAAATTGTAATAAACAAATTAATTAATTAATTAATTAAAATATTTTTACTGAATTTATTTCAGGAAAATATATGCCATTAGAAAATATTTGGTGAGGAAACACAAACCTTCCTTTTCCTAATATGAGGATAATTAAGCAGATAATTGAAAATGATGCTAGTTAATCATGAACGAAGTAAATTAAAACTTCCAGGGTTTCAGTTATTACACTTATTCTTTTACTCAACTTACCATTTGGATCCATATCATTTTTTTGTTCTTATCACTAGGACCCCTAGATATTCACCTTTTGGAAGAAATAAGTATCAACTTTATTAATAACTTGTGAGACAGATCTTAATATCTGCTTGAGTTTATGACAAGAAAACTGTGTTTCAGAGATGTTATGAAACTTGCTTGAGGAGAAATAGATATTACATGACAGAAATTGAATATGATTTGAGCTTTTGCTCTGCTGAGACTCACCAATCACCAATTATTCAATACTTTCCACTGCAGGAATTCCTTCTTAGATATGAGCTGTTTTAAATGGTTGCTAATAATCATCCATTTTTTACTGCCTTCATCTAAACATGTTCTGGTAATATAGAGAATTTATTTCAATCCAGAGAAGGGAGTATACATTTTTCATTGTAGCAAATCAGATGAAGGTGGTTTCTAAGCTACAGGAAGCACTAATAGGGGTGTGTAAATTCTTGGATATGGTATGTATAGAAATAACAACAAAACCACTTCTAGGTTAAAGAATATGATATTATTAATTTTTTTCCCAAACCCAGGCAGTCAGAACGTCAAAACTCTTCTTTAACTATCTGTATTTGAATGGCTATTTCTCTGAGAGATTTGTTTGTTTCCTCTTTATATGCCTCTAATAACTGAATAAGCATAGCTTTAAAGTCATTTTCCTGTGTTTCTAATGAATTGGAGTATCCATTGATTTTGGGGGTTGCAGGCGAAGCCATAATGTCCTGATTTTTGTTGGATGTGTTCTTTCACCGACCTCTGGCCATTTGTTTATCTGTAACCTTCGTTGTTTGTTCCTGGATTCTGCAGTTCAGACTGGTACCTTCTTTCTCTGGTATCTGGAGAAATCTTCAGTAAGGTGAGAGAGGTCCACTGGTTTGTGCATGCACGAGCGGAAGTGTGTCATGAGGGACAGGGTACTAGAAAATGTAGAACTCTTGAGTGTGTGGGAGGGGTGCTGCCTTGCAGGCATAGACAGGGTTGCATGCTCTGATTGTGTAGTAGGTACTGGTGATAATCTCGGGCACAATTTCCTTATGCAAATTCCCTGAATACTTCAGTTATATCTGGGCACAGGGGTCTTTTATGAAACAGTATCTCCAACCAAGGACTATGTGTGGATATAACCTAGAACCCCTGCTCAGATGTAGCCCATGGTAGCTCAGAATCCAAGTGGGTTCCCTAGTAAGGGGAACATGGACTGTCTCTGACATGAAATCAATGGCTGGCTCTTTGACTCCCCCCTCCCCCGAGGGAGGAGCAGCCTTGCTAGACTGCAGAGGTGGACATTGCAGCCAGTCCTGATGAGACCTGATAAGTTAGGGTCAGATGGGAGGGGAGGAGGACCTCTCCAACCAGTGGAATTAGAGAGAGGCAGGGAGGAGATGAGGGAAGGTGGGATTGGGAAGGAATGAGAGAAGGGACTACAGCTGGGATACAAATTAAATAAACTGTAATTAATATAAAAAATAAAAAAGAATCATAGTGCACTCAATATGAAAAATCAACCTAGCAGTGAAATACTCTTTTTGGTATTAAGGTAAAGAGAAAGAAATTTAAATAAAAATGTATTCAATAATATTTAAGGAGAAATTTAAATCACTGTTGTGTACAAGCGATGGTTTTGCTTGGTGTTTATTCAATGGTGACCCTGGTGGTAGTGTGTGTTGTGATGGCAATGGTGGGAATAGCATTTCCTTACTCTTTGAAATGAAAGAAAATGGTAGCTTTTTATTTGCCAGAGTTTCAAAGCTTAACCTTATTAACTTAATTATATTGCGCTGGAAATTTAAACACAGTGGAAAAATAGAAATAAATGTACTTTTAATATTCACTTTGCCCTATTTAAAAGGGAAACCAAACAATTACATGCTACTAAAATTAGACTCTTTTCTGTTCCAAGTATAACTGAAATTTTACAATTTTAATTAGTTTAAACTATTACACAGAAACTAAGTAAATGCTAAGAGATATAATCTTCCATTTGTGGTGTATCACACTACTGTACACGGTGGTGGCACACATCACTCCTGGCACTAAAGGCTAAAACAGAAGGCCCAAGACAGAAAGTTGTCTTGAGACACCCAAGATCCAGTGCAGTACAGACAGGTTACAAAATTCCCAGGGAAGAGTGAGGGTGTGTTATTCCATGCCCACAGCACAGGCTTGCTGCGTTCTCAGCTTTCCTACCACTTTTTCTAAATACATATTTTATGAACACATTTACTAGATGGGTGAAGGAACTGCTGGGGATAAGGGATTCTCAATGTGAGACTGGAGATTCAGTGGATGGCAACAGTGAAACAGTGTGTGGCAGAAATAACATCATAGTGACACATGAATTCTTAGTGGCTGTCAGATGATGCACAAGGTCTTCCCATTTAAGACAAAATCCCAGATTAGAGAGGGAATGGTTCACCGAGAACCACCTCTAGCTGAGAACCTATTGCCAATCAGTACCTTTTGCGGGAGTAGGGTTTTGCTTTTTATATGTATAATTTTTATTTTTTATATTAATTACAGGTTATTTATTTGTATCCCAGCTGTAGTCCTCTCCCTCATTCCCTCCTAATCCCACCCTCCCTCCCTCATATGCTCCCTGCTCCTCTCTAATCCACTGATAGGGGAGGTCTGCCTCCCCTTCCATCTGACCCTAGTCTATCAGGTGTCTTCAGGACTGGCTGCAGTGTCCCCTTCTGTGGCCTAACAAGGCTGCTCCTCCCTTGGGGGAGAGGGGTTAGAGAGCCAGCCACTGAATTCATGTCAGAGACAGTCCGTGTTCCCCTTACTAGGGTAACTCACTTGGATTCTTAGCTGCCATGGGCTTTGGCTTTTCTTATGGTCAGGTTCCACATTCCAGTGGATATCAATGGTTCTGACTATGTGAGCATCCCTGCCGAACTTAATGGGTTTAAAATAACAAACATACATTGTATGCATTTCTTAAAGAACTAAGCAAGATAACAAAAATATTAGATTCCTGATACATTGTAGAAGAGCTGGTGGGGAAAAGTTGTATATGTTTCCAATCAGTCAAATTTGTCTCTCTGGCTTACTGATACACTATGAACACTTAGGGATCATAATCATAAACAAATATAAACTATTAAAAGTAATAGTTACTGTGAAAGGAGTAGTTAACACCTGGTGACAGGAAGAAGGAAGAGAACAGATCAAAATTTTGCTGTACCTAGCCAGCAGGAAATAAAATCTTCCATTTCAGGTATATGAAACTGCCCAGGGTATTGCTATTAGAAGAGTGAATAACATGTCTAAACTGTACAACAAATTTTAGAAGGGAAATGTACTTTTATGAGAGCCCTAACTTAAATCAGCTGCAGGTAACAAGAAGCGTGCTGCCATTGGCATGTGTTGACTAATCAGCCAAGCTCAAACCCCCAGAATCAATAAAATCACCTGGGGTACCTGTTAATAATTGACTTTCCTAGGCTCTACTCCATGCCCACAGAATTAGAGTCTCCCAGGGTGCTGAGCATCTGTATTTTTAGCCAGAAGTCATGCAGGTGATCCTCATAATTAGTGAAGTTTGATAACATTGGTATACAACAACAGGCTCCAATCTTTGGGAAATCACATGACCTTTTTCAAGGCAGTGTGCCTACTAGACCTGTGCAGGACTGAGGAGTTTATTAGGTTTTTCTGTCTGTCCTTTATCAATTTCTTCCAGAGTCATGATTAGAAACTTTTATTTGAAATCCTTTCTCCTGATTCAAACTTCCCTTCTGAAGAAGTTAATATTGCAAACTGGTAAGTTGCTTCTAAAAATGAAGAATATTGCTTAGAGAATTTGAAAACCATGCAGAGATTTCACTAAGTGACACACACCTAGGAAGCATATTTTTTCCCCTTTTTATTTCTGATGACCAGTGTCGTATTATATTCTCATTGAACATGGAAACAAAAGAGAATAACTAAATGAATAAACTTACTGTTTTCCAATGTCATTTTTATACCCCTTTAAGAATTTGGAATTCTTGGAGCTAGAGAGGTGGCCCAGAGTTTAAGAGCACTGGCCATTCTTCCAAAGGTCCCAAATTCAATTTCCAGCAACCATATGGTGGCTCATAACCGTCTCTAATGAGATGCGGTGCACTCTTCTGACCTGCAGAACGCTGTACAAATAAGTAATACATCTTTCAAAACAACTTCAAAAAGAATTTTAAATTCTTAGCCAAAGAGTAAATAAAACAAAACAACAAACAACAATAATGAAGCAAGTCCAAAATTAAATGCAGTTTGTTTAAGTGTTAAAAAATCTGTAATGTATTTTTCCAGAGAAAATTTAAGTCTTGTTAAGGATAGAACTGTATTCTCTCCATCTCTTTTTCTCATTTAACATATTCTCACACATATGCTTATGTGTATGTATATAAGTGGTAAGTGCATATATTAATAATAGATAGTATAGAGATTGTTGATGAATGTAGTAGACAGATATACATACATAGATTAAATACATAGGTAAATAGTCAGATAGAGATAGATAGATAGATACATACATACATACATGGAAACATAGATAGATACATAGATGGTAGATAGAGATAGACCATAGGTTTATAGATACATATAGACAATTTGCCTATTGAGATTCAGCTAGGTGAAACTGTATAATACTTTTGAAGGTCACAGCTCAAATCAAGAAGGACAGTTCAGAAAAGTAGCATGAAAGTTTCTGTGTGCTAGTTTCAGAGGATGAGTCACTGCTGACTCTCAAATAATCTGTGGTGCCTCATGAGGAATTATACCATCCAAGGAAGCCCATAAATGTCGCCCTACAAGTGGGACACTGCCTAATGGAACTTATAATTCTTAGTGTACGTTTCCCTTTGGAGCATTGATGCATTTTTAAAATTTGCTGTTAAGAGTATATTGTAGTTTTTTGTTCGTCATTACAGCACCAGAAAATGAAACAGTGGTTTGGCCATGCAGCCCTAGGGATTTCAGCGTTAGAAACAAAATAAAACAGAACATACTCCAAAAACTGCAAAAATGCTTTCCATTGGGATGCTATTCTTGGTATTATGTATTGAGTTTTTAAGCAATGATGAAATGCTATACATGGTATTGGAAGAAAAGCTGAGGTAAAGATTGAGTATACTTTACTGAAGACTTAAAGAAAATATACTTTTATTTTTAAGAAAGGTGTGTTGAAATTAGATTATAACATTTTCACTTTTTTATCTTAGTGATTTAAAACTAATAATCAATACTATAAGGAAATACAGTACCCCAGAAATTTTTCAGTCAGTTGATTTCATGACAAATGTAAAAAAACTGTGATTGTAGTTTGTGATTAGTTATATGTATAAATGTGACTTAATATAAAAATGATGGAGTTATAATAGTCATATTACATATCACACTTACAAGCAAGCAGAAATTATATATATATATATATATATATAAAATTGAACATTAGGTTGAATGCCCATCTCCAAAGTCATAGACTGCAGTAGTCTCTTTGTAAAATACTGGCTTTTCATCTCAGAAGATAAGCTTGCACCCTTGAATAGGCAACAGAAGAACCAGCTCAGTGAACCACCAGCATGGTACTACTGCTCCACAGCACAGGGCAAAAAGCAAAGCTCTGCTTAAAAAAGCCTCTGGGTAGCCAACCCCAGCGAATAAACTGCATTGAGAAGAACAAAAAAAAAAATCAGAAAGGAGGACCTCCCCTATCAGTGGACTTGGGGAGAGGCATGCATGCAGAAAGGGGGGGAGGGTGGGACCGGGAGGGGAAGAGGGAGTGACTTATGGGGGGATACAAAAGGAATAAAGTGTATTTAATAAAAGTTAAATAAAAAAAAAGCAAAGCTCTGATTCTCACAACAATCTTCTCTAATGGTCATATTTCCTCCTCCAGTGCTGCCATAAAAAATGCATTACTGAGAAAAATAAGTGCTATATTTAAAGGCACAAAGTTCTTGGAGTATTCCACAATGTTCCAAGTTATTTGTTGTTTTCTTTCTACAACATTCATTGTGTATCCTTAGAGGAATTTTTTTTTTTTTGTAATTGATCAGTTATTCACAGACTTCTGAGAGTTTTGGATGATGATGGTTTCTAAGACAGGGTCTAATTATATGGCTCAAGTTGAATCATATTACTGCTCCCATGTCTTCAGCTTCACAATTGCAGCCATGGTTTGGTTTTACAATGACTTTATCATTGATTTTTAAAAGCTTATTTAGTTTTCTTTATTTATGAGGATGGAAATTTCTTAATTCAGTTGTCATTGAGTATTCATGTGTTACTATTTGTTCACAGGAATCTGTGATCCCTATGGGTAATTCAAACTTGGAGTAAGAGCTGAACTGTCTTTCTTTTTAGTTTCACATCCCCAGATAGTAGTACTTTCAGAGTAAAATGGTATATTCACCAAGCCATATTCAGAGTCCTGCATAAACATCTCCTTGATAATTTTTATTCTAGAAATATTTTTCTGCTTTTAAAATTAGTTACTTTATATGTACAATGCCTAATCCAAACAAAACTTGTATTACTAATACCTACAATCTGATTAGCTTTCTTTTCTTGGCAGTATGCATGCATCTTTGTTTCTATATCTATATAGACCTTTCATCTTAGAAGAAAAACTTGCACCGAAGAACAGGAAACCAAAGAACAAAATCAACTGAATGTATATTCCTTCCAGTATCTTACTGCTATCCCTCCCAAGCTGCATGAACTTGAAACCTTTTTGCTTTACAACTGTTTTCTCTAATCTTAACCCTCCCTCACACTGCTGAAATTTCCCTACTAAAGATTCAACCGCTGCTCTGCCAAATATGCTCCATTTTACAGTATCTAGGAGTTTCCTCCCTGCTGTGCTGATTTCTGCTTTTCCTCATCTGGCCCTTTCACTTTGCCTTTCCCCTTTAATTCTTATTCTATGTTTGTTCATTGTGTTCATGTTCAGACCTACAAACACTGCCTGTGCTGAATTATATAGTTTACCTCTTACCATCACTGGAGATAAGCTGTTGGTGCCCAAATGGATGCTTTCCATTGCAATATCTTTATTATAAACTCTTTAATATGAGATTCTGCTCTAGTTTTATTGTGCTATCATAGCATCATAAAAAGGGTCAAAGTTTTAGCTTTCATATCACTATGTAAACCAAACATTCAATAATTTTCATAGTGCACGATTCAAATGCATCTTACTAAACTATGCCCCCTCAAAGTTAAGAGGTAAGTGGGAAGTATGTTGATGGATATTATAAGAGAACTTGGAAAAATGCAGGCAATGGCACCTAATATGAAGATTGATATTAATAGAATGCTGATGTTTTATACAGTCTCAATCAAAATTCTTATTTCTTAACAAATGACAATGATACAATTTTTGTTATACCAGTTTTCCTATGTGATCTTTTATATATGGCAAAATAAAAATATACACATTTAAATATTGCAATGTTATTAAGTACTGTGAACTTGCACTTTACTAAACCTCTCAGACATAATTCTTTCCTGTGTAATTTTAAATTACACAAAATACAGTAATACACAAATCAGTCTAAATATATTAGATCAAATGATATGCATAAAATACTGATGAATTTAAGACAGAATCTGACACAATTAAGGACAGACTCAACAGTGCATTATATTCTATTAATCAAAATGTGATAAATTGGTTTCAAATTAAAAGTAAAGATTCATGTAGAATAATATTAATAGAAAACTTGTGAATCAGCTATTTAGATTAAGAACATAAATTCCTTGAATGACTTGTGAGAGCTTGCAGTAGCACCATTTCTTCCTCTTAAGTATTGACAATAAACTAAAACAAATAACCATCTCTATGTCACAGACAGCATGCTGGATTGTCTCAGGCATAGCTCAGGTACTAAGATCAACAATTAATAAATGGGACCTCATGAAACTGAAAAGTGTCTGCAAGGCAAAGGACACTGTCAATAAGACAAAATAGCACACCAGGAAAGATCTTCACCAACAATTACATGTACATAAGACTAATACACAAACTATACAGACAACTTAAGAAATTAAATAACAGCAAATCAAATAACCCAATTAAAAATGGGGTACAGACAACCACTTTGGAAGTCAATCTGGCACTTTCTCAGACAATTAGGAATAGTGCTTCCTCAAGATCCACCTATACTACTCCTAGGTATATACCCAAAATTTGCTCAAGTACGCAACAAGGACATTTGCTCAACCATGTTTGTAGCAGCTTTATTAGTAATAGTCAGAAGCAAGAAACCACCCAGATGTCCCTCAGTGGAAGAATGGATACAGAAATTGTGATACTTTTATACTATGGAATACTACTCTGCAATTAAAAACAAGGAAATCATGAAATTTGCAGGCAAATGGTGGGATCTAGAAAAGATCACCCTGAGTGAGTTATCGCAGAAGAAGAAAGGTTCACACGGTATATACTCCTTTATAAGTGGATACTAGACTTATAAGATAGGATAAACATACTAAAATCTGTACACCTAAAGAAGATAAACAAGAAATCGGACCCAGGGTAAGATGATCAATCCTCACTTAAAAAGACAAATGGGATGGACATTGGAAGTAGGAGAAAACAAATGACAGGACAGAAGCTTACTACAGAGGGCCTCTGAAAGACTACCTAACAGTGTATCAAAGCAGATGCTGAGACTCATAACCAAAGCTTGGGCAGAGTGCAGGGAATCGTGTGAAAGAAGGGGGATTTAGTATGACCTTGAGGGAACAGGAGCTCCAAAAGGACCAAATATATGTGGGCATAATGGGTCTTTTCTGAGACTGTTTCTCCAACTTAGGACCCTGCATGGATATAACCATACTTGGATGTAGCCCATGGCAGCTCAGAATCCAAGTGGGTAACCTAGTAAGGGAACACGGACTGTGTCTGCCATGAACTCAATGGCTGGCTCTTTGACCTCCACAACCCCCCCAAGGGAGAAGCAGCCTTGCTGGGCCACAAAGGAGGATATTGCAGCCAGTCCTGAAGATACCTGATAAGCTAGGGTCAGATGCAAGGGGAGGAGCACCTCCCCTATCAGTGGACTCAAACAGGGGCAGGGAGGAGATGAGGGAAGGAGGGTGGGATTAGGAGGGAATGAGGGAGTGGGCTATAGCTGGGATACAAAGTAAATAAACTGTAACTAATATAAAAATAAAAATTTAATTCAAAAATTGGGGTACAAAGCCAAACCCATATTTTTTCATTTTTATTGCAGTTTATTCACTTTTTATCCCAGCTGTATCCTGCTCCCTCATCTCCTCCCATTCCTACCCTCCTTCCTTTTCTCCTCCTTTACCCCTCCCCTTTTCCACTGATAGGAATCTCTAATAGTTGATAACCACTTAAAGACATGTTTAATGTTATTAGTCATCAGGGAAATTGGGAATAGTGTTACCCTAATACCCATGTATACTACTACTGGGTATACATCCAAACTATGCTCTATTATACAAGGCCACTTGCTCAACTATGGCACTTACCCAAAGAATGAACAAAGAAACTGTGACACAATGGAATACTACTACTCAGCTATTAACAACGAGGAAATCATGAAATTTGCAGGCAAATGGATAGAACTAGAAAAGACCGTCCTCAGTGAGGTAACCGGGACCCTGAAAGACAGAAATCGTATTTACTCACTTATAAGTGGATATTAGCCATACAGAGTAGGCTAGCAATACCACAACCCACAGACCCAAAAAAGGTACATGACAAGAAGGGCTCAATGGAGGAAGCTTGAATCTTACTCAGGAGGGGAAATAAAATAGACATCTGAAGTAGATGAAGAGAAGAAACAGGATGGGATAGGGTGTGCAGAGGGAACTGAGGTTGGAGACCAGGTGTGGAAAAGCAGGTGTGGGAAGTGGTAGGGCTGGGAGACAGATGAGAAGCCAATAGGTGAGAAACTCCAGGAGAAGCTGGAGACCTGTGACAAGGTAGGATCTTTGGTGGATATGGGTTGACTCCAGCTGAGACTAGAGACTAGTCAGGCAGGTCTTCCAGCAGCGGGAGGAAGACACCAACCCGTCCATGAAAATTTTGACCCAAAATTTAAACTGCCTACATGATGGGGAGATAGGGAGATATAACTATAACGATGTAGCCGAGTTTGAGGAAATGGCCAACTAATGACTGCCCCAATCTTAGGATCACCCCATCGAAGAGTGTCAACCATTAATGATGAGAGAGTCACTATTAATGGTGATCTGTTATGGTTGATGTAACAAGCCAAGTTAACTGTCCTCTGAGAAGTTCCATCTATCCGCAGATCAAAACAGATGCTGAGACCCACAGTCAAAATTTAGATTGAGATTTGGGAATCTTGTGGAAAATTGGGGGAAAGGATAGAGGGAGAAGTAGGGAACAAAAACTCCATAAGAAAACCAACAAAGTAAACTAACCTAGGCCCATGGTGGCTCACAGAGGCTGAACTGCCAACCGAAGTTCCTGAATGGACTGGACTGAAGCCTCCAACACTTATGGAACTGATGGACAGCTCAGTCTTCATCTGGGTCCCTTAGCAACTGGAATGGGGCCTATCATTGGACACAATTGCTTGATATTGCATCACTTTCCCGTAACTGGGTAGCCTTGTCTGGCCTCGGTGGAAGAGGATGTGCTTAGTCCTAATGCTACATGAGGCTGGCTCCCTCCTCTAAGAAGCAGGGAAGGAGGGAATAGGGGAAGAGTTTTTCACAAATTTACTACTAATTTTAACCTGTATGAATCACATTCACTCTTTTTTCCATTAATTAATTTATTTAATCACTTTATACCCTGACCACAGACTCCTCCCTCCTCTCTTCCCAGTTGTATTTTCACACCTCCTCCTTCCATTCCAGCTCCCTTTCTCTGAGGCCCCACAGGAGCAACAACCCACCGTGTAATACCAAGATGCAGCAGGACTAAGAGCATCCTTCGCACTGAGGCTGGAAAGGCATCCCAGCTAGAGAAACGGGATCCAAAGGCAGGCATGTTAGGGGAACCACATGAAGAACAAGCTGCACATTGGCTACATATGCATATTGGGCTTAGGTCCAACCCACACATGCTCTTTGGTTGGTTGTGAACGCCCACTGGCCAAGGTTGCTTTACTCAGTAGGTCTTCTTGTGGCTCTCTCGATCCCTCTGGCTCCCTCAATCCTTCCTTCCACCCTTCCACAAAACTCTCTGAGCTCGGCCTATTTCTTGGCTGTGGGTGTCTGCAACGGTTTCCATCAGCTACTAGATGAAGCCTCTCAGAATACAGTTAAGCGTGGCTCCTGTCTGCAAGCACAGCAGTGCATTACTAACAGTGCCAGGGGTTAGTTCTAGCCCAAGGGATGGCTCTCAAGTTGGGACAGTCATTGGTTGCTATTCCATCAATCTCTGCTCCATCTTTAGTGTTATACTTCTTGTAGGCAAGACAAATTTTGGGACAAAGGTTTATTGGGTGGGTTGGTGTAGCCCTCCTTCTCCCGAAAGCCCCACTTGGCTACAGAAGGTGGCAACACTGCTGCTAGGATTTTCATAGAGGGTCACCTCCCCTGTCCCAGATTTGCCACGCTCTCCTAACGATTTCTGTTCCCTTTCCAGAGTCCTCCAAGAAGTCGCCACCCCTGATTTCCCCACACCTAAACTCCACCCCCATTACCCTTCCAATGCATATCCCACCCAGTCCTTTTCCCTTTATCTACTTCAGATGTTTGTTTTACTTCCCCTTCTGAGTGAGATTTAAGAATTCTCCATTTGGTCCTCCTTGTTACAAATCATCTTTTTTTTTCAGTTTATAATAACATTTTTTCACTTTTTATTTATTTTTATAATTTATTCAACTTGTATCTCTATTTTAGCTTTCTCCCTCATCTCCTCCCATTCCCACACTCCTTATCTCTTTCAGCCTATCCCCTTATCCTATACCACAGAAAGCTGGAGACCTCATCTCCTACCAAATGACTTTAGCCCATAAAGTCACATAAGGAGTGACTGGATAATTTTCCTCTGTAGCCTGGCAAGGCCACCCAACTGGAGGAAGTGATCAAAGAGTAGGTATCAGAGTCCATGTCAGGAATGAACCTTGCTTTCCTTACTAGGGTACCCACAGGAAGACTGAGCTGCATAAGGGTAACATATGTGCAAGGGTATAGGTCCTCTTCATCCATAATCCTTGGTTGGTGCATCAGTCTGCGCAGCACTCTCTGGGCCCAGATTTGTTAGCTTTGTTGTTCTCCCTGTAGAGCTTCTGTCTCCTTCAAGTCTTTCAATGCTACTTTTTTCTGCTTCGATACCCTGATGGATAGAGTCTTTCAGGGGACAGCTATTGTAGGCTAAAATCCTGTTGCATCTCTTCAACCACTCCCTGTGACTGTTCTATTTGCCCTTTTGAATGCCAACGAAGCATCCCTAACATCCTCCTTGTTCTTTAGTTTACTTAGGTCTGTGGATTTTAGTAAGGTTATCCTGTATTATATGGTCAATGTTCACTTATAAGTGAGTATATAGCATGCATGTCTTTTTTTTTTCTGATTCTGGGTTAACTCACTCAGGATTATATTTTCTAGTTCTATCCATTTGCCTGCAAATTTCATGATTTCTTTGCTGTTAATACCTGAGTCGTATTCCACATGTATATGTACCACAGTTTCTTTACCCATTCTTTGGTTGAGGAACATTTGGTTGTTTTAAGTTTCTGGCTATTACCAACAAAGGTGCTATGGACATAGTTGAGCAAGTGTCCATGTTGTATGGTGGAACAGCTTTTGGATATATGCCCAGGAGTGGTTGAGCTGGGTCTTGAGGTAGCACTATTCCCAATTTCTTGAGAAAGTGCCAGATTGATTTCCAAAGTGGCTGTATAAGTTTATATTCCCATCACCAATGGAGAAGTGTTTGCTTTACTCTACATTCTCTCCAGCATGTGTTGTCACTTGAGTTTTTGATCTTAGCATTCTAATGTCTGTGAGATGAAATCTCAGTGTCCTTTTGATTTTCATTTCCATGATGACTAAGGATGTTGAGCATTTCTTTAAGTGTTCCTGTGCCATTTGCTATTCCTCTGTTGAGAATTCTGTTTAAAATTGTACCCCACTTTTTTGCAGTCTTTTCCGTGTGTGTTTTATTTAGAATGAGCTGTACAGTTTTTAATGGTCTCAGTAGATCTACAAAGGTAGCAGATTTACTAAATAAATTAAGAGTTCTTTACCCAAGACCCTCCATTCCTTCATTTTTTAACTGAGTTATTTGGCATGTTGGTGTTTAATTTCTTCAGTTCTTTATATATTTTGAGTATTATCTCTCAGTCAGATGCAGGATTCATGAAGATCTTTTCCCAGTCTGTAGGCTGTCCTTGGCTTTACAGAAGCTTCTCAGTTTCAGGAGGTCCCATTTATTAATTGTTGATGTTAGAGCTTGGACTGTTCGTGTTCTGTTTATGAAGTTTTCTCCTATACCAATGAGCTCAAGACTCTTCCCCACTTTTTCTTCTGACAAATTTAGTGTGTCTGGTTTTATGTTGAGGTCTTTGACCCATTTGAACTTTACTGTAGTGCATGTGATAAATATGAATCAATTTGCATTTTTTCAACCGGTAGACATCCAGTTAGACAAACACCATTTGTTGAAGATGCTCTATCTATCTATCTATCTATCTATCTATCTATCTATCTATCTATCTATCCACATATACATACATGTACACACATATACATGTATGTATATGTATATATATGAATATATATGTATGTATTTCCATTGTATGGTTTTGGCTTCAACTTAAACAGGGTGCTGATACTTGCTTCAGGATGCTGAGGTGAAAGTAGTGTGAGTTTTAGCCAGCCTTGCATATAGCACAAAAAGAAGAAAGAAAAGAAGAAACATATTTTGATAGTAAGAATGTACAGTAAACAATTATATTTTATTATATTCATAACATTGTTTTTATATATCCTTAAATGTCAGAAAAATTTCTGAATTAAGTTATTTAAAATAAAATGAAGTATCTTCTTTGAGTAATACCTTTTTAAAATGGCCAATGATATTCATCACTTAAAAAGAGCTAAATAAGAATGGTCCCCCCCATCAGTGGACTTGGAAAGGGGCACAGTAGGGATGAGGGAGGGAGGGACTGGGAGGGAACGAGGGTTCGGGGCACGGCTAGGATACAGAATTAATAAAATGTAACTGATAAAAAATAAAAAATAAATAAAAAAAAGAATGATCATGAGAAATGATACTCATGTGTTCATTACTTTAAGGTAATTAAATTTTACTTTCTGTGTTCAGAATTTAATTTAACTTAAATTCCAACTAGAATTTAATTTATCTTGTTAATTAATAGGAATATTTCCTTTTGCGAATATCTAATATTTATGTTTGTTCATATTTGAACCACCTTTTTAAAGAGAAAGCTTCAAAACAAAGTAAGAATAAAAAATAAAAATCTACTTTATTTTATGCTTCAGAAGTAACTATCAATAATACAATGGTTCTGACCAATATTATACTAAAGAATACAGATTGGTAGGCATTTTTTTTTCATTCTGATTTACTTGTTTTTTACAAGTATACCTTATAGAATTTCACAAACTTTTTAAAACATCATACAGGTGTAACTTCTTCTGAAAACTCTGAGTTGCTACTCAGAGACAAGCAAGTATTTGATTGTCTATAGCACTGCATTTTTTTTTTATCGAACTGTAATATTTTGTTCATTTTTTCATTTTTTTTAATTACAATTTATACACTTTTGTGTGAAGAACCCCTGCTCAAATGTAGTTCATGGGCAGCTCAGTCTCCATACTGGTTCCCTAATAAGGGGGTCATGGGCTGTCTTTAACATGGACTCAGTGACTGGCTCTTAGATCACCTTAGTGAGGTGGCCTTACTAGGCCACAGAGAAGGATGATCTAGATAGTCCTGATGAGACCTGATAGGCTAGGCTCAGATAGTAGGGGAGGAGTACCTTCCCTAGTACTGCAATTTCATGGCACTTTTTGTACCATGGATTTAAAGTTGAACACACTCTCATAGATTACCCTGTATGAATTATAACTGTAAATTTTCTACCACAATAAACATTTAAGGTAAGGATTTCCTGGCTAGCTTGTGTTCATGTGCATTATGCACACAAAGATACTTATTTACGGATAACACATATATAAACATATATGTGTCACATATATACATTTATAAGCATATGTTCAATCTTGAACACAGAAGGTACTAATGGAGAATGAAAATTATAGATAGTTTCCAAAGTTCATAATCATTGTTTCATTGTAGAAGAGGACTCAATTAATCTCCACTGCTAATGATAAAAGGATGAAAATCTAGTCAGATATTTTTCTGTGCTGATGGTCTACAAAATCACTATATCCTCATAGGAAGAACACAGACAATGTGCAAACACCTACACATGTGTAGTGGAGGCCTACACATCCATACACTAAAAGCACTCTAAGTATGCCTGCATATATCAATTTTGATCAGAAAAGGAACCTCTGAGTTCAAACGAAGACTAAAAAGGAACCCTAACAAGTAAATGCGTGTAATTCCAAAGAGAAAGGAACATAAGATTATTCAAATGCATTCAATACTCACATTGGTTTTGGGAAACCACATGCTTCAGGTCAACATTCAGTGCTCAGCAGGGTAGAGTACATGCTCTCTATATTTTGTTATGTCAATTTCATCCTTTACAAAACGCAATGCTGTGGAGTACATTTTAAAAATAACTCCGTTGCTAGTTTTGAAAGTTTCTTCTGATAAAATTCAGGACTTTGAGATTCCCTGGAAATACATCAAAGCTTTCCATCTTGTCTTAATATAGAAGAAAAAGGGAAGCCCTATGAAGAAGAAAGTAATGTGCTTGGAGTCTTTACATTCTTCCTGCTTGAAGCATGGGCAGTGAAATCCGTGCACAATCTCTACAGGAGGATGTTTAGAGTGCACTCCAAAAAAATGGGCCAAGAATCTTATATAGAGCTCTAAAAACTACAACCTCAGCATAACACTATCTTTCCACTCTTAAAAGTAATGCTAGGTTAACAACTGCCATTATTTGCCTTTAGTTAGTCGCTTTCTATCTCCTAAGCATGGATTAGAAATCAGAAATTAGTAATTGGTAATTAGACATGTGAGGTGCCTAAGGATTCAAGGGTACAGGAACTCGTTGTCTGTAAGAATCATTTTGGATACAGTGTACTGGCTCATCATTTCCAGACTCCATTCTTGGGTAAGTACTCCTATACCACCTAGAATACAGCTTGGAGATATGGTCATTTCTGTACCAAAATAAGATAGGAAAAGTTGAGAAATTTTGGCAAAATATTTTAGGCATGGTAAACTGTTGGAAATATGGAATACAAAAAGAAAGGTATGATTGCTGACATTTTATCATTTGTTGCCATAAAGACGTTTATTTGGCACTGTGAAATTGTTTATAAAGTAAAAAATAAGTATAAGGTAAATCTTTTATTAATTTTCTTTTCTAATGACTTATTTTAAAATAAAAATTAACAAGGACTTGACTGATACTGAGGGTCAGATTTTAGAATTTCAGTCACAAATGTAGGTTTTATGAGTTTTATTAAATTTTATTTTTTACATTAATTACATTTTATTTACTTTGTATCCCAGCTGTAGCCCCCTCTCTAATTCCCTCCCAATCACACCCTCACTCCCTCATCTCCTCCCATGCTCCTCTCCAAGTCCACTGATAGGGGAGGTGCTCCTCCCCTTCCATCTGACCCTAGCTTATCAAGTTTCATCAGGACTGGCTGTAGGGTCCTCCTCTGTGGCCTGGCAAGGCTACTTCTCCTTCAGGGGGGAGGTCAAAGAGCCAGCCACTGAGTTCATGTCAGAGAAAGTCCCTGTTCTTCTTATTAGAAAACACAATTGGATACTGAGCTGCCGTGGGCTACATCTGTGAAGGTATTCTAGTTGTATCCATGCATGGACCTTGGCTGGAGTATCAGTCTCAGAAAAGACCGCTGTGCCCAGATATTTTGGTTCTGTTGCTCTCCTTGTTGAGCTCCTGCCCCTCCAGGTCTTACTAACTCCCTTTCTTTTCACATGATTCGTTGCACTCTGCCCAAAGTTTGGCTATGAATCTCAGCATCTATTTTGATACACTGCTGGGTAGAGTCTTTCAGGGGCCCTCTGGTAGGTTTTACGTTTATAGTGAATCTTTTTATTTTAAGGCTAAAATAGAAATAATCAGTATCTATTTTATATTTTGGAAGATTCAGAGAGCACATTTACCAAAGAGTAATATTTTATGAGATGTTTAAGTAAGAATATGTCATCAAAGTTTATTGTTAGTTATTCTTTATAAACGATGACTATATAAAATACATCAACCCACAATGAATAATTTTAAAATTTTTATTTGAAGTAATGTCCACAGACATGTCTTATCAATGCATGGAAATACATAGCTCTTTGCCTTCCTCTTTACACCAATGAAGCACAAATCAATCTAAAGTGAAAGGAATAGATGTGGGAAAGGTTATGATTTATTAATTGCATTTTAAATTAACATCCAATGATCATTTCTTGTATAGATCATTTCTTGTATAATGCAGTGATTTTATGTAGGTATTCATTTTGGAATGGTCAAATGAGATTGATTAATACATCAGCTTAAATATTAATCTATTTTCCATTGCACGAAATCACTTAAAATTGTAAACTTTAAACATTAACCTTCACACATGAGTTAAAAAAAAAAAAACTTGGTATAAAGTTACCTCCAAGAAAAAGATAAAACTCTATAATACAGAAACGTTTTACTAATTTCTTTTTAATCAAGAGCTCAATAACATATCACTGATACTGAACACAAAACAAAATCAAATAGAATAAACACCGCTAAAATGCTACTTGTTTAACTTGAGAACAGTGTTCTCAGAGATATTTTATTTTCCAGGCTTTTTGCTATACAATAGCTGTTCTTTGCTGCTCACTTGTGTAACTCTGTTGACTATTTCCCTTGTGGCAGTTAAAAGACTTGTGCCTCTATCTAATACAATAATGTCAGTAGCTGTATCCTGGGCACAATGTCTTTGTTCATGAATGGAACTATTGATGACACTTACTCTTCAGGCTTACATTTTCATCACTTGCTTTTCCTCATATATCTCCACAGAATTCTATTTTCTGCACTCTGTTCAGTAGATATTATTGCATACTAAATCTTTAAGCTTTGTGTCTCTTAACTGATTACACTTGAAGTTAACTCAGTTTTGAACAATCTACTAAATGAAAGCATCTACAAAGAAATAAAAAAAAAAGTACAATGTTTACCAAGGTCTACCTTTTTTTCTTCTTTCTCATCTACTACAAAAGAAGAAAAAAAAAAGGCGGGGGGTGTTCAGGAAATTTGGTGATTAGTCTTAAGGACATGTAAAGTAATGGATGCTATTTGCAATTCAGGCAAATTTTAGAAAGAATTCTGTTCTGTGTGTGTTTGTGTGTGTGTGTGTGTGTGTGTGTGTGTGTGCAGCTATTATCCTTCTTTTACTCTCCTAAGCTTTCCTGACATCTTTCTACATTTAACTTTGTAATTACTGGAAATTTAAATGATCTCATTGTTGACAGTGTTTCACTAACTTTTTTAAATGTAGATGCTTAATGAGGAGCCTGGATGTTATAATATAATTTAAAAGAAAATAAAGCCATTTAGTGATTGCCATGTATACTGTGTATTTTTAGGATCTCTATTTGAGTGAATATTTTGTATGTGCAAGAAAGAGTACTATCACACAAATGATTTGTCTGGTGTATATCTTTCTCTCTGTGTGTTAATGTATAAATTCAAAATACATGTTGATGAATCTTAATTTAGTGTCCAATAATCCTGAGTAGAACATTTTAAACGATTGAAAGTGGGAGAGTGATATTATCCTGTTAAAATTGATATTTGTGATTATATATGTTCCTACATTAAATGATATAGAATTGTGTGCTTGTGTAAATTCATAGTATGCTCATACAACCATGAATTCTTTTATTGTCTGGTTTAGATTTGAATATTTTGAATATGATGTGAGATCCCAGCTAAGTGATAGTGTTATAGTCATCAAACAAACAAACAAACCATCAAACAAACACCATTAAGTTGATGTAAATAAATTAGGCATTTAAGCTCAGTAGAATTTCAGAATCAGAATTTGGGCGTTTTTAGGATATAAGTGATTAAATTAAAAACTCAACCTTAAACTCAGTGGAAAGAAAAAGCTGTTTCAAATGAATAGTTTATGCAATTACTGAATGTTACCACTGGGTGGCAGTAGCTACCCACTTGTATTTTTAGGTTTTTTTTTTTTTTTTTTTTTTTTTTCATTTTTTTATTTGTAATAGCGGAAAATGAACTTTCAGGGCCTCAAGGTTATTTGTAGGTCCTAAGACACAGAAAAGTCCTTTCTTTTCAATGTATTCCAGTTTCTTTGTTTTCCACATAGAATAGACTGTGTAGTTTGTTCCTCAGAAACTGTTCTCAATCCATTAATTGATCATGGAACAAAGAGGCATGCAATAGAGAATTAACAGTGAATGCAGAAGGAAAAAAAACGGAGTATCACTAAGGAGCTGCATATAACAACAACATGGACTCATATTAGATTGGCCATTCTTGGAACTAAAATTTTGAGAGATAACAGCTATCATTTCTGATCACTTAGATCGATAAGTTTCTCTTCCTGATTCTGACTAGTGTTTAAAACCACTTTATAGAACAAATTCAGTTGAAAATTAAGAACATATTACTCAGAATAATCACGGTCCAATAAGCCTATAACCTAAATCATACAACTTCTTCTATCCAGTCTTAGACTGACTCTGTCTGAAAGGATTGAAGGAAGTTAGAATTCATCACTTACTGTGCTGACCTCCAGAGATAGACAAATCAAAAGCGGTTTCTGCAGCTTCTCTGCAAACACTGACCAGCTTTGGAAATTCAGAATTTTGACTTTCACATAAAAACTCCCTGCCTCTGCATTAGAAAGATTAAACAGAGATGATACAGAAGCTCCCTTCCCAGACAGGCCAGAATATAAAGCTTTCCTTTGGTACACTTTCTTACATTTCTCTCCCATGAGATTAGATCTAGAAAGGATTTCTACTTAAGAGTAATGGGTGGGATTCTATACCAGGTTTGCTTTCTACACAGTTGTTTTTGTTAGTGAGTTTCATGGTAAGAATTTTCAAGTTTGGGGGTGACATAAGATTGAGTGCAACCGAGAATACAGAACATAGGGAAACATAGAAAAGAATAGATCTGTGACCCCAGTCCAATTTGAGAAGCAGTTGTGTTCAGATAGTGGGTATGCATGATTAAGTATGTGTGGTTGATCATTATACTTCTGGCTACAGAAAAAAAAAATCGTTATTCTTATGACTGTTTTTACCATAGAATTGTTACACTGATTCTACAGTGCAACCTTCAACCACAAATAACTGCTCTCATTTGAGGACTGGCTGTTGTACAAAACCTTGCTATGTCTAAATCCTACGTGGTTAGTCATTTAGGACAATGGCTACAGAATTTTGTGAAAATTTGGCGATCTGCAATATAACATTATAAAAGCTGACAGTAAGAAAACCAGTTACTCAAATTTCTTTGCCTTCAGACTTAAAGGGCGTTGAGAAAGGCTAAAAATGAACAGGCTTTAGACGTATACTTCTTTGCTATATGTTGAAGCACACAAAATGAAGGCAGATATACCAGGCTGTAAAACTGCTTTTTGTTACCTTGTGGGGCAAAGTGTGTCAGTCCTTTATCTAGCAAATGCAGTTTCTAAGTTCTCTGTATAGTTGAAAAATTCTTTTTTTTTCCTTAGAAATGACCATACATAACTCCTGTTACGGATTATTCTTTTAGTTGCTACTTTGTTGTAGATTCCTTCTAGATCAGAAAACAAACAAACAAAACAACAGAACATCCCAACATCCCCAACAGGTCCCCAATTTTCAGTGACCTGGGAAACAATGTACAGTGTTCCAGGATGTGTTTTATTGTAGTTCCTGAAGGAAAGGTCTAAGAGAGAAAGAACAAATATATTCAGCACATCCATTTTTTTTTCTGGATTGTTGCAGAACATAAAGATACTCTGGGGTATAAATAAGAAGTTTTACATATAAATAGCTGAGAGGATGTCTGCATATTCTCTGTGACTGTTCCAGCTTCTTCAGTTACAGAACAATGGAAAAATGAGTAGGTGGGCTCTGCATGAAGCAGATGCTGGTTAAAAGTGACAAAACCTAAATGTAGAAATCAGTGATTGCTGTACCAGACTGTAAATATTTCTCCACATGTTTTTTTTTTCCATAAGCAGGCTTTGTAATTATAATTCTATGGCTTAAATTAGCTTGAATTTTTTTTCTGGAGGAAGTTTATCTGTATAAATGAACATGTCTATACTCTGAAGATTAAAAACAAAAGGCATTTATTACCAAGATTTGTTCTTTACAAAACATTCCTGCACACAAAGTTAAAAATAAAGAACTGTGAGTGTTCCTTTCTCAGGAAACATGCAGAAATATAATTTGCCTTTGTAGAAAAAGAAATATTTCCAAGTATTTCCATTTACTTTGGCGAGTTCATTTATTTTTCCATTGTTTCTATCTTTATGATTTCATTTCTGTACATGTTTTTATTAGGTGTCAGAGGTCATTTTGGTTGGAGGCACTTTTTCTATTATTTTTATTGTTTATAATAATAATTATTATTTGAGTAGTGTTGAGCATCAGACATGTAAGCAAGTTCCTTGGATTCACTTGAATTATTGCTTGGGAGTAGTTGAAATTTTCTAAGTCAGCTTCAGTGCTGGCTGAACTCTGTGTCTCACATAGTCTAACTATCGAGGCTACATGCATCCAAATATTTCCCCAGTGGTCTCTGTATTTAGGATTCTTTGACTTTAGATTGATGGATAAGAACAGAAGGTACTTACTCCATGCTCTCACTGAGCACAGGGGATTATTGAGTTGTTTTTTTTTTTGTTGTTGTTGTTGTTTTTTTTTTTTTTGCTTTTTAGAGGTTATTTCTTAGCCTCAGATAAGTTTCTGCTTGTGCAAGAAGAAATTAGAACTCAGCGGAGGCTCAAAGGCAACTCCCTGAAGATATTAGAGCTATGTTTTGCTTTGTATAGCAATTCTTTCACCAGTACTCTGCTGAGAAATTCTAAGTGCTGTCACCTCCACTGGCTTCCATCTCTGCCTCCTTAATGTGGAAGAATGTGGGTTCTATTTGACCTTCTCCACTTAGTGTAGTGACCTGGAAACTGTCCACAAGCAGCAGTGAGTTGATGATATTTTAGAACTCACCTCATCTGTTTTTAGGCTCTGTTTTCAATAGATGAAAGCTATGGTTTCAGGGATTTCATTGTCTTTCTTTCCTAAAAACAGACCCTGTCCCAATTATTTAATGATGTGAAGTAAAATTTGTCAGGAGAGTGCACTTGTCCTCTCTTTGGGTGTTTTCATCCAAATTTGGAGAATGTGATTTTTTACCCATTAGAATATTTATAATTTTTTAATTTAAATTTTAAGGGATGATTAAGTTTAACTGTAAATTGATGACTCTATTACTTTATTATCAATAAAATACAAAATATTGTTATTGCAAGTTGAATATCAAAATAAAAATCAGAAGAGCATATGAACAAAGTTTTAGCCTGCATATAATTGTACAAACATTCATATAATTGTACAAACCTAAACCTTGTCTATTTTCTGTGAGTGATAATTTGTCTTTCTAATTTTTGAAGATCATCGGTTGTTTATATAATATCTAAGTCATTCTACACGTAATTTACTTTATGTTTCCCTCGGAATGAACATGATTTTGATTTTGAAAAATCATAACAATTTATGTTTTAATTACCTAAAAAGCAATTTGGGAGCTATTAAAATCAATAAAATAAAATTTAGAAGATCTTAAATTATGAGAGATTGTATCAAATGAAATTTCAACCACTGAGCATTAATATGGATTTCAAGTTAAAACAAATAGTAATCACATAAAGGAGGTTTCTCTTATGTTATTATTACCTATATAGGATGCAATAATCAAGATATACATATAAGCACCAAAAGAACAAAAGCAAAAGAGTAGATTTTTATTTCATGGGAATAGAGTTGATTGCCTCAGCAAACTTGTTTCCTTATATGTCTATTCTCTATTTCTTAAATATATTCTTTTTCACTTGCACATATGGAGAGGACCTAAAACCCCTGCTCAGATATAGCGCATAGACTCAGTCTCAAAATGGGTTCCTAGTAAGGGGAGCATGGGCTGTCTCTGTCATGAACTCAGTGGCAGGGTCTCTGATCACCTCCTCCTGGCAGCCTTGCCAGGCCATAGAGAAAGACAATGCAGCCAGTCTTCATGAGACCTGATAGGCTAGGGTCAGATGGAAGGAGAGGAGGACCTCCCTTAACAGTGGGCTAGGGGAGGGGCATAGGAGAAGAAGAGGGAGGGATGGTGGGATTGGGAGGATATGAGAGAGGAGGCTACAGCTTGGATACAAAGTTAAGAAATTGTAATAAATAAAAACAAAAAATTAAAATAATTATAATCTTATATGTTTATAGCACACATATAACTTTTTACATCAACTTTGTCTAATTATTTGGCCAAAACCCTATGGCTTGATAGGTAATAGACTTAGAATCTATTTTTCTGCTAACTGGACACATTGCCATTATAACTTGTCATTATAAACTTAGATTAATGAGTTTCTCAGCCTTCACCAGATAAGCTTTCTATTTACAGTAGATGCTGATGGTCAAGGTGTAAAGAAGGAGAGGCTGCTGAATGCTCAGCCTAAGATAGGATATATTACATCCACCTCTCAGGGCATACTGAACATTGCAGAAGAGGGAGAAGAAAGGTACAAAAACCAGAAGTAGGAAAAGACTACAAGAATGTAGTGTCCTTCTGATACAGCAGCATTACTGAACTTAGGAACTTACAGTAATTATGATAACATGAACAGACAAGTATAAGCTCAGGATGCCAAAACCGAATATGGCTAAAAGGTGAAAGCACAAATGCTATACCATATCTTAGGATATATTGATAATGCATTGGTGTTTAGTGGACAGTCAGATTTCTCAGAGTGTGCAGACCCTGGTAAGTTATTCTTAAATGGAAGGCCAAAGACATAAACATATATGAGCAGTACAATTGGATGTGATTATTAGTTTTTTATAGAGAGAGCAGGGAAGAGAAGTCATATCTGGGAAAAGTGAGGGAGGTAGATAAAATTGAAATATGTTCAAAATTCTAAATGAAATAACTTTTAAATCACATTTATTTGATACGATTATTAAGTATTCAATTATTTGAAATAGCTCAATCTATTAAAGTAGAATTTTTAATAAGGAAAATAATAATACATATTGTTTATTTTAAAGATATAAAATATTTATGAAATAATGCTTAATATTCTTTAGAGGAACATATCATATCCATGAATTCAAAATGTTTTTTTATGTGTATTAGATTCAGATAAGAAAGAATGCACACATCACCTGATTAAGACTTGTTGGCCACCTACTAAAAGATTGGTAAGGGACCATTTTCTTGATTATTTTACCAGAGACAAAGAAGGACATCTAAGACTAACCTGCTCAAACTATAATTTCATTAGGATATGTGACATGTGTGCATTTTCTCAGGAGGAGTCTTAATTTAATTGTACTAAGAAAATTGATGTATAAAATCAAAATGGCTTTTTTGGCAACACAGTCAGTTCAGCAGTAATCCAATACACAGCATCACTTAAAAGCAGTAAGAAAAACATTCATTTGTGCCTATGACATAACTAGAGGTACCAAAGTCAGTCCCTAAGCCTGGGTAGACATTTATGTAATGAATATTAAAGTTAAAGACATGTTCACACCATTTTCATTACAGCAATGCTGGGAAATGATATGACCATACATGTGGACGGTAACTCATTTGCTTGCTCACCTTCCATGGGTGTTGAGGGTTGAGCCAGACCCTGAGAGACTGAATGAGATAAATTGATCTGTGATGGTAAATAAATTATGAGTTAGTGCTGGCTTTCCTTTTTCATAAACACAACGTAGACTCACACTGCTGACACTTTATTCAAACTTAAGTCTATATGTATAGTTTTGTGTTCACTCTCAAAATTTTTGTTTTATTCATATACGTATAAAATAGCACCTGTAGGCTCAGGGAGAAAGTCTACTTGTTAAAATACTTACATGAAAGCATATGTTTATGAATGAGTTAGAGATTGCCCAAACTAGTCATCCATTAAATGGGTCAGGGAAAATTTAGCAGTTTGGAGCCTAATTGAACTGTGAAAACCAGTTCATCCTTAATAAGATTATGTAGATGATATCTGTGTGTAAAAAGTCATTTAAGATAAACAAAAAGATACTAATTGCTTCAGATTTGTAACTAGAAGGTTAATGGTGTTATAAAGCCCAAATAAATCAAAAACCTTGTTAAAGAGGAAGCATTCAGAACTCCGTGTTAAATCAACTAATAAAGACTTGGGTCTTCTACCTTGTCTGTCTCTGTATTTGACTTGTCATGATGGCAGATATCCTTGAGAGAATGATTTAGCCTTTGGGAGAGAGACATGTACAAAGACCACCTCCTGGATGGCATTTAGAAACTGATTTCTAGGCTCTAACATGGGCAACAGTATTTTCCAGGACTCATTTCCATAGCTAACACATGCACACACACACACACACACACACACACACACACACACACACACACACTACTTAAATAGCATCGATAATTTTTAAAAGAATAATCTAACAAGCTTTTTATGGTATCCCACATTTCATTTTAGTTTAATATTTTGGTTACACCTTGTGCCCTGCCATCTCTGTGGTGGTTAAAATTGTACATGATTTTATTTACATGTTCTACAAATCCCTAGACTTGAAGACCTTTTGAATTTTAGTGTTATTTCCGTTAATATGAAAATGTATAAAATTTTAAGGTATAAGAAATATTATTGCTTCAACAGTATAAAATTAATAATAATGTCTTATTTGCAAATATCATAACAACAGTTACTGTTTTTTTAATTTTATTTTATTTTATTAATTATGCTTTATTCATTTTGTATCCCCCCATAAACTTCTCCCTCCTCCCCTCCCGATCCCACCCTCCCCTCCCTCCTTCTTCAGGCATGCCCCTCCCCAAGTGCACTGATGGGGAGGTCCTCCTCTCCTTCTTTCTGATCTTAGTCTATCAGATCACCTCAGGAGTGGCTGCATTGTCATCTTCTGTGGCCTGGTAAGGCTGCTCCCACCTCACGGAGAGGTGATGAAAGAGCAGGCCAATCAAATTATAATTTTTAATATAGTTACCTTTATTCTTGAAAGTTTTATGTATATATAATAAAATGTAATCATATCAATGCACCCATATTTTGTTCCAACACCCAAATATCCTTCATAACATATTCTGCTTTCAACTTCATATGTTTTAAAAAATAAAATCATTAAATTCAATTATGTTTTGTTCCATGACCATATATTTTATTTCTCTCTCTCTCTTTCTCTTTCTATCTTCTTTCTTTCTTCTTCTGAAATATTGTTTTATTTTTCTAGGAAAATGATGTGTGATAATTACAAAATTACTGTTAGTTGAAGATACAATTCATTTAATAACAATTTTATTACGTAAAATTATATCAGAGTAGAATTTAAATTCAAATAATGCTGCTACAAATATGGTTAAATAAATGTCCTTGTACACTTGAGCATATTTTGGATATATGCTTAGGAGTGCTATAGCTGGATCTTGAAGAAGCACTATTGCTATTTGTCTGAAAAAGCACCAGATTGATTTCCAAAGTGGTTGTGCAATTTTACTTTCCCACCAGCAATGGAAGAGGGTTCCTCTTTCTCCACAGCTTCTCCAGCATGTGTTCTCACTTGAGTTTTTGATCATAGCCATTCTGAGGGTATCAGGGCCGCTTAGATTTGCATTTCCCGATGACTAGGGATGTTGAGCATTTCTTTAAATGTTTATCTGCCATTCTATATTCCTCTTCAGAGAATTCTCTGTTTAGCTCTGGACCCCATATTTTATAGGGTTACTTTTTTTGTTGTTTTTTGTTTTTGGGTTTTTTTTTTTTTGGTGTTTAATTTCTTTAGTTCTTTTTATATTCTGGATATAAGCCCTCTGTCAGATATAGGGTTGGTGAGGAACCTTTCCCAGTCTGTAGGCTGAAGTTTTGTTCTGATGACAATGTCCTTTGCTTTACAGAAGCTTTTCAGTTTCATGATGTGTCCCTCAAGGGAGGAATAGATACAGAAATTATTGTACATTTACACAGTGGAAAGCAATTAAAAACAAGGAAATCATGAAATTTGCAGGCAAATGTTAAGAGCTGGAAAAGATCATCCTGAGTGAGGTATCCCAGAAGCAGAAAGACACACATGGTATATACTCACTTATACATGGATAATACACAGATCATCTTTTCTAGTTCCTTTCATTTGCTTGCAAAATTCATTATTTCCTTATTTTTAATAGATGAGTAGTATTCCATTGTGTAAATGTCCATGATTTCTGCATTCATTCTTCAGTTGAGAGACATCTGGGTTGTTTCTAGATTCTGGATATTACATCTAAAGCTGCTATGAACATAGTTGAGCAAATGTCCTTGTTGTATGGTTGAGCATCTTCCTGATATATGCCCAGAAATGGTATAGGTGGATCTTGAGGTAGCACTATTCCCATTATTCCCAGTTTCTGAAAAAGCACCAGATTGTACAAGAATACATTCCCACCAACAATGGAGGAGGGCTCCCCTTTTTCCACATTCTCACCAGCATGTGTAGTCCCCTGAGGTTTTGATCTGAGCCATTCTGATGTGTGTAAGCTAGAATCTCAAGTTACTTTTTGATTGGCATTTTCCTGAAGACTAAGGATGTTTGTCATTTCTTTAAGAGTTTCTGTCATTCCATGTTCCTCTGTTGGTAAATCTCTGTTTAGCTCTGTACCCCATTTTTTAAAATTCTTTATTAATTACACTTTATTCACTTTGCATCGCCCCTGTGGTTCTCTCCCTCCTCCCGTCCCAATCCCTCCCTTCCTCCACCCTCTGCATGCATGCCCCTCACCAAGTCCACTGATAGGGGAGGTCTTCTTTTCCTTCCTTCTGATCCTAGTCAATTAGGTCTCATCAGGAGTGGCTGTATTGTCTTCTTATGTGTCCTTGTAAGGCTGCTTTCCCCTCAGGGGGAGGTAATTAAAGAGCAGGCCAATGAGTTCATGTCAGAGGCAGTCCCTGTTCCTATTACAATGGAACCCACTTGGATATTGAACTGCTATGGGCTACATCTGTGCAGGGGTCTTATGTTTTCTCCATGCATAGTCCTTGGTTGGAGTATCAGTCTCAGGAAAAGACCACTGTGCTCAGAATTTTTGGTTCTGTTGTTCTCCTTGTGGAGTTCCTGTCGTCTCCAGATCTTACTGTTTCCCACTTCTTTCTTAATATTCCCTGCATTCTGCCCAAAGGTTGCCCATAAGTCTCAGCATTTGCATTGATAGTCTGCAGGCAGAGCCTTTCAGAGGTCATCTGTGTCAGGCTCCTTACTTGTTCCCTCTTTTCTCCTTTTTAAATTGGATTATTCGTTTTGTTGGTGTTTAGTTTCTTGAGTTCTTTATATGTTCTGAATATTAGCCCTCTATCAGATGTAGGGGTTGGTGAAGAAAGGATAAACATAGCCATATAGAAGCTAAACAACTAGGAGGACCTTAGAGTAGATGCTTAATTCTCATTCAGAGTGGAAAACAGCATAGATACTGGAACTGGTAGAAGAGAGAATACAGGATGGGAGTCTACCGCAGATGTCTTCTAAATGACTCCACCCAATAGAGGATCAAAGTCTATGCAGAGACTCACAGCCAAACTTTGGATAGAGTGCAAGGAGTCTTGTGGAAGAAAAAGAAAATAGAAGGACACAGAGGTGACAGCAAACCCCACAAGAAGATCAATAAAGGAAAAATAGCTGGGCCCAAGGCGTACTGCAGAGACTGATGCATCAACCAAAGACCATGCATAGAGAGGACCTAGAACCCTTGGTAAGATGTAGCTGATAGACAGCTCAGTCTCCACGTGGGTTCCTTAGTAAGGAGAGAAGAGACAGTCTCTGACATGAACTTGGTTGCCTGCTCCCTGGTGGGGTGACCTAGCCACCCCAAAAGGGAAGAGGATCCATGCAGTCCTGATTAGACCTGATAGGATAGGGTCAGATAGCAGGAGAGGAGGAATTCACTTATTAGTGGACTAGGTGAGAGGGATAGAGGACAAAGAAGGAGGAAGGGTGGGACCAGGAGATGAGGGAGATGGCTACAACCAGGATGCAAAGTAAATAAATTGTAAATAAATAATGATAAGAGAAAGTAAAAGCAGAAGAAAATAAGAATTTGTGTGCCATACTTGTTTAATAATATATTAAGGAAGCAGTAATGAATCCATTTTATTATAAAGAGAACAAAAATTTAACTGGGAAAACACTCATTTTAAATAAGGTATAATGCAAAAATAAAAATTTTGAAATGTCTGCTTTGATCATGTGGAGACATTTCAGTTTTCCTTTGCATGACAGGGTGAATTTTCTTACTTTTAAAAATAAAAATTAGGCTCAGGTTAAAGCGAAGAATAAATATGAAAAATATATAAAATGAAAACAAAATTCAAAGCGTATTAAAATATCATAATTTGAAGAATAACTGAGCAATAGTATACAGGGTCTCTAAGGTGTGCTGCTGTAGGACATGGCTTTGCATTTTGGAATCTCAAGAAGTGGGGCAAGTCTTAGTTCCTTAGTATTATTCCTTTTGATTTGTATCTGAATTTTGTGATAAGCCTTCAGGAGGTTTATGTGGGATCTCATGCTTTGAATGCTAACACTCTGCTAGATATTTACTTAAGAAATACATGCTTTCCTTTAGATAAAATGAATATTTTGTGAATATTTTAATGTCATAATTAAAAGAGGTTTTAATACTATTTAACTCTTCTAGTAATAAAATTTTTATCATGTAATATTTCCTTTTTAATATTTTATTTATTTATTTATTTATTACATTGTAGCACTCTCCCTCAACTCTTCCCAGTCCCTCCTCCCCCTCTCTTTCTCCCACTCTTTCTCCCCAGTCCATTGAAAGGGGCATTTCTCCTCCCCTGCCATCTGCCCATAGCTTATCACATCTCAACAGCACTGCCTGAATCCTCTTCCTCTGTGGCCTGGGAAGGCTACATTAGCAGGGGCAAGTGATCAAAGAGCAGACAACTGAATTCATGACAGTGGCATCCCCTATTCCCTTACTCATGGAGGAATGGATACAGAAATTGTGGTATATTTACACAACGGAATACTACTCAATTATTAATAACAAGGAAATCATGAAATTTTCAGGCAAATGGATTTAACTAGAAAAGATCATGCTGTATTCCTCAATATTTACAGAATAAGTTATTGTGTGTGTGATATATTTGACATTTGAAAGAAAGCTATGCATGAGGGAAAAGTAAGCCATAAACTCAGACATTTTCAGGGAATCAAGAAGTTAGATACTTGAGGTTTCCAGGTTTTGTTTTCCTTTTTCTTTAAACTTTATGAGGAAAATACAGAGGACTTGTGAAAATAATAGAGTGTTCACAGAGGAAATACCAGTGTTTCTATGAAGTCGGTGCAGATCTGATTTAACCTTGGTGCCTATGTGTGCAGTTCCATATAGGCATTGATTTTCTCTGGAACTTGTCTGTCGTTTATTGCCTTCATTTATTCACAGTATTTTTTCTGCTATAGCTAAACCCTGTCATTTCTACCTATTGAAATCCTATTTATCTGTCAAGCTTCAGCTAACATGTCACCTGCAAAGAAGCAATTTATAAACTCCATCCTCTAGTAGTCAGCACAGATTGCTCCCTTCTTTGAACTCATCTAGTCTTTTTATACCTCACAGACAACAGGTGACCAAGTACCATGGTCATTTGCAACCCATAGTGATTACATGGTTCCTGAACATTGATATTATCCCTCATGTAGCTCCCAGAGCAAAATAAACAGCCACAGGTAACTAGTAAAACAGTTGGTAAACATATATGTTCAAAGTATAAGTTACAGAAATGGTTATATCACATAAAATGGAAAGGGATTGTTTAACTTGGTGTCTTTACATTAAGCTTATTTAAAACTCTATTGAACATATTGAGTCATTTAACCCTTCTTGCAACAGACTGATTATATAGATGACAACAATCTTCAAACACGTCCTCATGCTTAGCATTATCCCCACTTGCCTTGTATCCCATATCATCAATAGGACAATTGAATAACTACATTCTGTTCAGTACCTTTCATATCCACTTCTTAGTTTCATTACGTACAGTAGGTATGTCAAAGCATTGATAAGGTAGGGAAATAATAGAAAATAATTCATGCTCTTAAATGCAATATCAAAATAATGATCAACAAACTACTTTAACAACCATTCCACATGTGTTGTCCATAAGTGAAACTCAATATATGCTAATATTTTATTTTGATTTTTTGAAAGCTCATGACCTTCCTTAAAGATCTGAATGCTGGTCTCCCCTCAGGCTCCCATTAACAAGGACAATGATATTGACACAAATATACCATCTAATTGGCATTATGACTACTTTATTAGAAAATTAGGATTTCCTGAATATTAGTAAAAAATACTTTTATTTATATTTAATTTTTCTATTAAGCTATCTATATATATGTTGAGTGAGTTATGTTAATAATAATATACATAGAAATTAAATATTTATGAATTGTATTTTTAACATTTTGATCCATTTATGATTTGGTAAAACATATCTAGCTCAGATAAATAAGTTCTACAAGGAACTGTTCCTTGTTGCCAGGGCTTGATTAGAAATATTTGACAGATAACTGAGGTTTTGTCCAGACGCTATTCATTCCAATCATCCTCTTATAATTAGATTTGGCTATAGATTTTAAAATAAGTTTTTGATAATGGAACCAATGTACATAAAATCCTCATGGGAAAACTGCACTGTTATTTGATTTATGGTTTTTATAAAAACATTTACCCCATGCTCTGCAGGTCAGTGAGGCAGGTTATCACAAGTTAGGAGCTGCCATCTTGTGATTTTGAGGCTATTTGAAAACAAGCCCACTGAAATCGTGTACCTATGCTGGGTCACAGTATCCTCATCTTTCTAAAAGTCTAACATGCGATTAAAGATGTAACCTGACACGTTCTCATAATATATCAGGCATTCCTTTCTAGCCATTGGGTAGGACAGGAAACCACAATGCTGTAAGGTTCTGAAATCTGAACAACGGTTTCGACAGTCAACCTCTTGCTGACATCAATTTTTCAGTGTGTTACCACGGACTGGAATGGAACTCAGAAACCATTATGATTATTGTCATGTGGCAGCTAGGGAAGCCGAGGCTTCATGAAACCATCAAGCACTTGTTATATTTAAATATTCTTCATTGATTTAGAATATCTTCACTTTGTCATAAACAGTAAGATATGCATAGTTTCTATAATTTCTTTCAAAATGACCTTATCTACACACATAACATCAATCAAAACATTTCTAGTTGCTACATGATGTCAGACCTTGAAAATTTGTGTCCATTATGTCACAAACCCCACATACTTTGATACTTACCTCTCTGTTCCTCAAGATAAATTAGAGCCCTGCTAGTATTGACTGTGCAGATCCAATCTGCGTTCCTTCATAAAACAACACTTCCAGTGAATAAAGTACTGGATTTATGTATTGTTTTTTTGAGGGGCGGGAGAGTGAGTCATGTGGTGCTTGAGAACAAAATCAGGAATTTTTTTTTCTATTTAATCATTTCACTACTTGTCACATAAGTATTTGCCAATAGTACCTCAAGGTATTAACAATAAATAGAAAATATTCAGAAGATCTCCTAAAAGAGAAATATTTTAGTAGATTGTGTAATACTGCCTCTAAATCCTACACATAGTAAATACCAGGCAAAGAGGATATTAATGGGAATATAATAATGTCTATGAAAACATATGGCTTAGGTTACTTATATCCATTTTAATGCAAATTAAATTTTCATGGTATATATTAAGTGTAACCTACTTGAATTAGTATTGTGTGATAAAAATATGTTTAAGAAAGTAACTCAAATAAAATATTAATGATATATTACATGAATGCACACTAACAGTAACACAGTTTGAAGGACAACTAAAATAAATTAATGATATAATCAAAGAAACAGTAACTCAACATAAGAGGATAAAAACTGTAGAAGTTCGATTTCCACAAAGGGCAATTATAAGCATTAATAAATTTTAAAAGTAGGAAAAATAACATAAAGAAAAATAGAAATGAAAGGTCTCAGATATAAATATATTAGCAAATGTGTTACAAAAAGTGTAAGCATCACCGCAAGAAAAGATTATTGAATAAATCTATTTAGTTCTTAATTCAAAAATTTCATAGTCCTAACATCCAGTTCCTCTAAAATGTACCTAACATTCACATAGATCCATCAAAATCACGGCCTCAATATTCAGAAAAAAAAATAATAAAGTTACAGGACTCAAATAAAGTCAAACACTGCCAATATTTTCATCTTCAGTGTGGAGATTCTGAAATGTTTTAGGATCAACTTTTATTTTATGGTCATTTTCAAGTATTAAGACATGATTCATTAACTTTTCCAAATGTTACTTTTCTTCCTTCAAGAAGAAGGCCACACCTCCCCTATGGAGGGTTCGCTTTTCAAGGCCACAGAGAAAGAGGATCCAGACAGTACTGATGAGATTTGGTAGGCTAGGGTCAGAAAGTAGGGGAGGAGTATCTTCATTATTAGTGGACCAGAGGAGGGGGATGAGGAGAAGAGGGAGTAAGGGTGGGCCTGGAAGGAGATGAGGGAAGGGGTACAGCCAGGATACAGAGTGAATAAATTTTAATAATAATAATGAAAGGAAACCAAAGAAGGCTATATATGTACTCTTTCAATGCTCACTTCTTTCTTCCTTGCTTTTGTAACATTCAATTATATGAGAACTGGAGCATTACACTACAATGTTTAAGACACACTAAAAAACACTTTTAAGTCCATTCACTACAGAGTAGAGATGCCATTTGGTGGGATGCTGCATCCATCACAAGCTGACACATCTTCCTTAATGTCCTGCCACGTGTTTCTCCATAAACTACACAAATCTCTATACAACATTAACTTGCATGGTTGAAATTCAAGAAATATAACCATAAAACAACACATTTATAGAACATATCAACGGTCATTTTACTGCAACTGAAAAAAAAATGAAGGTAAAACTTGGTGTAGAAATAGTGTCATAAACAGGCAACATAAACTATTTTTACTCATTTTTAACATGATAGAAAAAGAAATATTTATTTTTATCATCTGTCAAGAAAACTCCCATTTGTTTTAAATAAAGAAATATAAGTCATATCAAATGAGGTACTAAGGGAAGAAACATCTGAGAAGATATTTACAATAGTCAAAGAGACTGAGTGTCTTGGTGAAGCAAATTATTGACAGATGCAAATGCACAGAAGTTTTGGTTGAGACTTTATGTATCATAAAGCAATAATTAGAAGTGATGCGGTTTTAATTTTATCTGTGTAATTGTTAGAAATTGAAAATATTGGGAAATAGTTTACATAGTCTGTCATTTCATTCTAGAATTTTCACATGACAATGAAATCTGTGAGCTGCTTATGTTTTGACTGTTCTAAATTATCCATCTCTCTCTGTGCTTGGCTGGTGATACTAGAAGCTGAGTTTTATGGGAGAAGTCATCTGAAATCCATTGCAATCTGGCTTCCTCTGATGTTTATAGAGAGTGCAAGTTGCAGACGGGAGATGAAAGTATGTGGAGGAAGGTTAGAAAGGTCACTCATTTCATTCTTACTCTTTGTTTTAGCCCTATCTATTAAGAAGCTATTTCTTTCCAGGACTACATTTCCAAGAGAGTTCATAGCAGCTTCTTAGAAGACTGTTTTCTGTTCTTAATTTTACAGCACTTTGTGTTTTAATATCTCTAAACAACCTTGCTCTATACTCATGTTGAGTACTCCAAAATTGCCCACAACTCTGTTAATAGTAAAACGGAACTTACGTAAAGGAGTTTTGTTTCCTGAATTCTCCCTTTGTGATCAGGCATAACACATGTTCCATGCGATTACTCAAAACTTTTCTGTAATCAAAAACATAAATTTTGTAAGACGTGAGAGCAATACCTTATGAACTAAGAAGTCACAGGTCTACTGAGTGGAAATTTGAGCATTCCACAGAAGGAACTGTAATGTTCATTTCCAGATTTCACACTTCATTCGCAGATTTTATCTGTGAGGCAGATAAAAATCAAGTACCTTTATTTACAGTAGTTACTGTTTTTTAATAATCAAAATATATTTTAATATAATATATGCTGATACATGATAAACCAGGGTCAGAAGAAAGGGAAGGAGGTCCTCCCCTATCACTGGACTTGAAAAGGGGCAGGGAGAAGATGAGGGAGGGAGGATGGGATTGGGAAGGAATGAGGGAGGGACATACAGCTGGGATACAAAGTTAATAAACTGTAACTAATATTTAAAAAAGAAAATAGTGAAATAAAGCATTATTCTTGGTTATGTAAAAAAAAAAGACTCACAAGCAAAAAAAAAAAAAAGAAAAGAATATATTCTGATTATAATTTACCCTCTCTCAACTCCCCCAAGATTGTTCCCACTTCCTCACCCACCAAAATCTATATCCTCTTTCTCTTTCTGATTAGGATATTTGCAGGCATCTAAAAACAGTAATAATAAATTTGATTGCCTCCCCCTGAGGGGGAAACAGCCTTACCAGGCCACAGAGGAAGACAATGCAGCCAGTCCTGATGAGACCTGATAGACTAGGGTCAGAGGGAAGGGGAGGAGGACCTCCCCTATCAGTAGATTTGGGGAGGGTCATGGGAGGAGTTGAAGGAGGGAGGGAGGATGGGATTGGGAGGGGACTACAGCTGGAATACAAAGTGAATAAACTGTAATCAATAAAAAGTAAATAAATTAAAAAAATAAATAGTATAAAATAAAAGCAAACAAAACAAAATAGAACAAAACTAACAAACAGGAAAATAGTCATAGAAAAAGCTAAAGAAACATATATATAAAGGAATATAACACATTTGAATACATAAAATTCCCTAAATCAGGAAACAGGAAAAAAATATAGACAGACAGACAGACAGACAGATAGAGAGAGAGAGATGGGATTGTAATGGGGAAATTATGGGACATATGCTTTGAGAAAGCATTATGAGAAAATAGAATATCCAAATTTTGTGACTGAGTTTGTTTTGTGTTAGCCGTCAACTGCTGGGCATGGGACCTGGCATTTGTAGTAGTTTGTATACACAGTGAGACTCCACTACATTCCCTTCAGCCAAGGCTCAGGAAACCCTGCAGAAGAGGAGGCTGGAGACAGTAAGTTAAATGTGCTAAAACGAGAAGATGGGATGGAGTACACTAAGTAAACAGACCTTGCAGACACAGTAAGGTGGATACATATGGGAACCCACAAAAAATTTGGCAGCATGCACAGAACTTGCAAAGGTCTGTGCATGATGGAGTCCTGGTGCAGAGAGGGGAAGTGAACCCAAACTACCCCATCTGCTGCCCTCCATCCCTAGCCCAGAGGCAATCTCCCTTGACAAGGGATATTACTTATGGTCATTATTTTACCAATAAAAAAACTTTTTGGGATGTCTGACTGTCTTATTAATGACATACTTGTCTTGATGACAATGACATGTCTTGACTAGAGAGTACAAAAAGTTGAAAAATTCTAATTGAGTAAATGAAAAGATATATACATATACATATATATATATATATATATGTTCTGATCTCATAGATTTTGAATATGTAGGTAGAATTTCTAGAACACAATAAATTGTACTTATATTAAATAACTATTCCTAAAATTAATAATATCTGCATTCAAAATTTAGATAGATTTTAGCATTCAAGTATCATCTTACTTAATGTTTTATAGCTGTGATGAAATACCATGCCATGGAAACTCTTATAAAGAAAAACATTTAATTGGGGCTGGTACTGTTCAGAGATTTAGTACATTATCATCATGGCAGGAAGCGTGGTGGCATGTAGACAGACACAGTTTTGGAGAGGTATCTTAGAGTTCTACATTAGGATTGGCAGGAACCAGAAAGAACAGGTGAACTACTAGGCCTGGCTTGAGTTTCAGAAGTCTCAAAGCCTGCCGCCAGTGACATCATTCCTCCAACTAAAGCAAGGCCACTCTGTCAATAATGCCATTCCCTATGAGTTTATGGAGACCATTTTCATTTAAACCACTACATATATAACTATTTTGAATAAATGTAAATTGTAAATTACACAAAGAATATTCTTTTATTATTATTATTAATTACACTTTATTCATTTTGTATCCCCCCATAAGCTCCTCCCTCCTCTCCTCCCGATCCCACCCTTCCTCCCCTTTCTGCATGCATGCCCCTCCCCAAGTCCACTGATAGGGGAGGTCCTCCTCTCCTTCTTTCTGATCTTAGACAATCAGTTCTCATCAGAAGTGGCTGCAAAGTCATCTTCTGTGGCCTGGTAAGGCTGCTCCCCCCTCAGGGGAGGTGATCACAGAGCAGGCCAATCAGATTGTGTCAGAGGCAGTCCCTCTTCCCATTACTATGTGAGCCACTTGGACACTGGACTGCCATGTGCTACATCTGTGCAGGGGTTCTAGGTTATCTCCATGAATAGTCCTTGGTTGGAGTATGAGTCCCTGGGAAGTTCCCTGTATTCAAATTTTCTTGTTCTGTTGCTCTCCTTGTGGAGTTCCTGTTCCCTCCAGCTCTTGCTATTTCCCACTTCTTACATAAAATTCCATTCACTCTGCCCAACAGTTGGCCATCAGGCTCAGCATCTGCTTTGATAGTCTGCAGGGCAGAGGCTTTTAGAGGCCCTCTGTGGCAGGGTCCTAGGTTGTTTCCTGTTTTCTTCTTTTGGCTTTCAGAAGCCCTCTGTAGTAGATTCCTAGGTTGTTTCCTGTTTTCTTCTTCTTCTGATGTCCATCCTCTTTGCCTTTCAGGATAGGGATTGAACATTTTAGTTAGGGTCCTCTCTTTTATTAAGTTTGTTTAGATGTACCGATTTTAGTGGGTTTATCCTATGTTGTATGTTTATATGAGTGAGTATATACCGTGTGTGACTTTTTGCTTCTGGGACAACTCACTCAGGATGATCCTTTCCAGGTCCCACCATTTGAATATGTGTCTCAGCATCTGCTTTGATACACTGCTAGGCAGAGTCTTTCAGAGGTCCTCTAAGGTAGGCTCCTTCCTGTTTCTTGTTTTCTCCTACTTCCAATGTCTGTCCCATTTGTCCTTTAAGTGAGGATTGATAATCTTACCCTGGGATCTCTTTCTTGTTTAGCTTCTTTAGGTGTAGAGATTTTAGTATGTTTTTCCAGTCTTATAGGTCTAGTATCTACTTATAAGTGAGTATATGCCATGTGTGTCTTTCTGTTTCTGGGTTACCTCACTCATAATGATCTTTTCTAATTCCATCCACTTGCCTGCAAATTTCATGGTTTCCTTGTTTTTAATTGCTGAGTAGTATTCCATTGTGTAAATGCATGACTGGCTCTTTGATCCCCCCTACCCCTGAGGGAGGAGCAGCCTTGCTAGGCCACAGAGGAGGACATTGCAGCCAGTCCTGATGAGACCTGATAAGCTAGAGTCAGATGGAAGGGGAGGTGGACCTCCCCTATCAGTAAACTTACAGAGGGGCAGGGAGGAGATAAGGGAGAGAAGGTGGGTTTGAGAGGGATGAAGTAGGGCGCTACAGCTGGGATTCAAAGTAAATAAACTGTAATTAATATTTAAAAAAATGTAAAAAGACTATGTGTTAATATCCACTAAGGAACATACAATAAATAAAAATTAAGATGCAATTCATATGCTTCTTCAGATAGTTGTTTAGGCCTTCATTAAAATGTTTTTTTTATAATACTTTGCTATCCTTGTTAGCAGTCTCTTTGCTAATCGTTGTGGATCTTAACTCAAGCTAAGCTGTCTAAGTGCATTAAATAGTTTTACTCACATTTTCTTGGTTGCTATTCAATTATTTCTATATGAGCATTTTTTTTTTGAGTCCGAATTTTTTATTCCTTGTTTCTGTGGAACTATAATCAACCCTACTTAAAATTTCCATATACTTGTTTATCTCAATTTTCAGAGCATAGTGTTTTATAGAGTAATTTATAGGTAACTACATCAGCAACATTGGCGAGCAATTTAAAGTCATGTAACTTGGAATCTCACCCCAAATTTCCTACAACAGAAATCCAAAATTTGTTTAATAGGCCTGGTGAGTGTTACCGATGACAGTATTTGAAAATGTATGCTTTGTAATCTCCTAGATAGACTAAGTACTGACTTTTGATATAATGAGCTCCACTATAAATGTCTTATATAACAACACTTTTCATTGATTCTTACTCTCTTAGAGTGCATAATTAATTGAATGCCTACAGATAATGAAATGAACACTTTAATTAGAATAAAAGTCGTATAAGTGATGGGAATTTGGCTACAGTGTTTTTAGGTTTGGTAGTTGTTGTAGGAGGAGGTTATTCCTCCTGTCCCCAAGTTACCAAAATAAGTACTGAGGAGTTCACAATGTTGTTTACAAATACCGAGGCCTTATACCTAGGTTCTTTTCTGACTAGGTCACACCTTAATAACCCACTTAAACTACTTTAGATTTTGTCACATGGCTGGTTACCTGGGCTTAGGTACCATGCTTCCTTTCTCCTCACATTTTTGCTGGCTGTAATCACAAGCACCTGTTCTATACCAGAATCATTTCCACCTGCCGGTTATCTCACATATCTTCTGCCTCAGCCATAGGCCATAGGATTTTTTTTTACTTGACAAATGTTTCACCCATGCAAGACATTCCTTCTACAGGTAATGATCAAAATTAGTTCCAGCATAAATACCACTTTCGTTTTGCATTTGTTTCAAGCTAATTCCAACTAATGTAATTGTGTTAAAAATAAAATCATGTTTAAAAATCCCAAAAGGAAAATGTTTTAATTTTCTTTTTTGAAATTAAAAAAAATAATTACTGTTTTTAATTGTATACAGTTTATTCACTTTGTATCCCAGTTGTATCCTCCTCCCTCATCTCCTTCCAGTCACATTCTCCCTCCCTCTCTCTCTCCTAGTTAGTAATAGCAGAAGTCCTCCTCCCCTCCTATCTGTTCCTAGTTTATCAGCTTTCATCAGGACTGTCTAGATCCTCTTTGTCTGTAGTCTAGTAAGGCCATCGTGACAGAGGGAGTTGATCAAAGAGAAGGCAACCTAGTTCATTTCAGAGACTATCCCTGCTCACTTACTAGGAAACCCACAGGGAGACTGATCTGCCTATTGGCAACATCTGAGCAGATCTGAGCAACATCTATGTCCTCTCTGTACAGAGTCTTTGCTTGATGCATCCATCTCTTCAGGTCCCCCTGTGCCCAGATATTTTGGCTCTGTTTGTCTCCTTGTGGTGATCCTGTCCCCTCTGGTCTTTCTATCTCCCCATTCTTCCATGAGACTCCCTGTGCTCAGCCCACAGCTATTTATCTTCTTCCACTGTAGCCTGGCAAGGCAGCTTTGCCAATAGAGGAGTGATCAGAAAGCAGGCAACAGAGTGTTAGAAGTGATTATCATCCTCCTGACATGGATGTTGTGTTCCAAATTCAGAACCTCTGGGATAACACTGTGTGCTCTTAACTGTGGAGCCATTTCTTCGGTCTCTCTTTACCATATTTTATGTACATAATATTTATCTTTTATATATTTTTGTTCTTTTCTTAGTTATACAGTTGAGAAAGCCTGGCTATGATTAAAGAGTTACTTTCCCTCATTTATCTTACTAAATATATTTGGGACATAAAAGGGATGACAGTTTTGTAACTTCTAATCCAATATTTTTTTTCTGATGTCTGTGTTATACTATTGATGGCTACTATCTGCAATCTACATTTATTACAAATATATCACCCTTTTATGAACCATAGAAATTTACTTCTCATTTACATATCTTTTTGTCACAAACTAAAGCTAAAATTCTGAACATATTTTAAGTTAATTAAAATTCAGCTTCTCTTTCATAGTGAATATTGCACAGAAATTACCAAATTGTCTATCTTATAATGTGTAAAAGTCTACTCTAGTTATCAGATTTTTCAGCTAAGAAAACTCAGCACTTGGTATTTGAACTATATCAGAAAATTAATTTTTGATCAAAAGGTTTCTTGATGACCATGGATGGAAATAATAGGGAAGAAGAGCCTCCCAAGAGATATCCCATCTACTTTATAAAGAATCTTATTAGATTATCCCTACCATAATAAGCAGTGAAAACTATTCAGGGCTCAAATTTTCTCATAGCTTAACACATTATTTCTTATGGATAACTACTGCTAATATTTTTTATTCCAATATATTTCTATACTACCACTGTTAAATACTTTGCATTAATATTATAAGCAATATCTTAACTATATTGCTAACTTAAATGCTTTATTTTTAATATTAGTTTTAGAGATTATTTTAAAGTTTATAATTTTTATTCAGTTGTTTTCTCTTTTATCAACCTCAAATTCTAACTCAAACAAAGAAGCTGGCCTTCTGCTTTTAATGTATGCTGTTAATCACAAAATAATGGCATCACCATTTTTCTGTAATAGGAGGACAAAAGTATAAACTATCTTTAATTATTCTTATTCCCATTGTCCCAATTTATATAGTTAAATTTTTTCTATTAAGTTTATAAAAATGTTGTTTAATCCTTTTCTTTCTGTTCTATTTTTCCTTATTTCACATCCTATCTACACTTTGCCAACTTTCATTTTTTAGTTAAGAATTTATTATTCAACTGATTTATTAGTTGATTTAATCATTTAGCCGCTGCTTCATGAACATTGAACAAAGCCACTGGTCTTATTCCTTGGAACAGAACAGCTGACAAGCTCAAAGCACCTTATCCTTGTCAAGTGAAGTCAAGCTGCAAGAATGAAACAAAGCATAGCTAGTAAGTAAATGAACTTGCTTTCACAGACTAAATGAAGGAGGGTATTATTTAAAAGCAAGAAATGCAGGTGTTGCAATGTTTCAAAAGGTAATCATGTAAGAGTTAACACATCTGTATGGTATGATATGATATTACGCTACATTATATTATATTACATTACATTATATTATACTTTATTAATATATATTTTCTTTTTAAAATTTATTTTTATTTTATTTTATTTTAATCACAGGTCATTCACTTGTATCGCAGCCATAGCCTCTTCCGTCTTTCCTTCCCAATCCCACCCTCCCTCCCTCATCTCCTCCCTGCCCTCTTCCAAGTCCACTGATAAGGGAGGTACTCCTCCCCTTCCATCTGACCCTAGCCTATCAGATAACTTCAGGACTGGGTGCAATGTCCTTATCTGTGACCTAACAAAGCTGCTCCTCCCTGGGGGGTGGGGGAGATCAATGAGCCAGCCACTGAGTTTGTGTAAGAAATAATCTTTGTCCCCCATACTAGGGAACCCACTTGGATACTGAGCTACCATGGGCTACATCCAAGCAGGGGGTTTTAGGTTATATACATGGATGGTCCTTTGTTAGAGATTCAGTCTCATAGAAGACCCCTGTGCCCTGATAATATTTGTATGTATGTATATATGTGTGTGTGAGTCTGTGCATATGTGTATGTGTGTTTGTGTACTGAAAATTGCAAAGACCTGAATGATATAAAATCAGAAAATTGGGAAATTACATTTTGTAGCTGTTTCTACATGACAAGAAAATGAAAGGAAAAAAATTTAAAGGTTTATGAGTAATAACAATCACATTGCCTTGAAGTAGTCAATAAGTAAGGAAACTGATATGAGGTCACATGTAGGTCACATGTAGGCACAGATTAGATGAAAAAGAGGGCTTGCTGGCCTTCATAAAGTTTTCAGATTATATGGTAGAGCTGGGTGAAATTACTGTAGTTCTATGATTAGTAAAAGACAAATATTTACTTTTCATGCCTGAACTTATCTCCTATTGCTATTCAGAATAAGTCATTTAGGAAAGTAAAATATACAATTGAGTTGATTGGATCTTTCGGAGACAGAACCTGTAGAACTTGTAAATGATGTAGGACATAAGAAAAACAATGTTGTTATAGTTTAAAAAACGCTTAGATTTATGTTTAAACTTAACCATAGTGAAAGATTCAAGAATGACCAATACAGCAGATAACACAGCTAAGCCCAGAAAAACAAAAACAAAAACAACCATTGTCAATTCAGGCATGTTTACTTATGATGTACTCAATAATTTAAGTTGAAATATGACCACATTGTTTAATTTAGACTTATTTTTCATAGTGAAGTTGACTTTTTAATTGATTATTATTTATTACAATTTATTCACTTTGTATCCAGGCTGTTGTCATCTCCCTCTTCTCCTCCCAATACTACCCTCCCTACCTCTTCTCCCTCTATATCGTTCCCATAGTCCACTGATAGGGGAGGACCTTCTCCCCTTCTCTCTGACCCTAGCTTATTAGGTCTCATCAGGAATGGGTGCATCCTCTTTGTCTATGGCCTAGCAAGGCTGCACCCCCCCTCCGGGGAGAGTGACCAGAGAGCCTGCCACTGAGTTCATGACAGAGACAGCCTCTGCTTCTCTTACTAGGGAAGCCACCTGGAGACTGAGTCTATGGGCTAACTCTGAGCAGGGATTTTAGGCCCTTTCCATGTATGGTCCTTGGTTGGGGTATCAGTCTCTGGAAGTCCTTCAAAGCCCAGTTTTGTTTTGTTTAGTTTTGGCTCTGTTGATCACTTTTTGGAGCTCCTGTCCCTTCCATGTCTTATATCCCCCCCCCTTTTTTTTCATAAAATTTCATGCATTTTGCCCAGTGTTCATAATGGTCAGAATCTGGAAACAATCTAGATGTCCCTCAGTGGAGGAATGGATACAGAAATTTTGGTACATTTACACAATGGACTACTACTCCATTATTAAAAACAAAGAAATCATGAAATTTGCAGGCATATGATGGGAATCAGAAAAGATCACCTTGAATGAGGTAACTCAGAAGCAGAAAGACACACATGGTACATAGTCACTCATAAGTGGTTATTAGACGTATAACATAGGATAAACATACCCAAATCTATACTCTTAAAGAAGCTAAACAACAAGGAATACACAAAGAAAGATGTGTAATCCTCATTCAGAAGGGCAAACTCAAGAGACATATATAGCAGGAGAAGACAGGGAACAGGACAGGAGCTTACCACAGACTTCCTCTGAAAGAGTATATTGACTGAGGTATCAAAGTAGGTATGACTTTTATTTCCTTTTTTTTTTTAAATTTTTCATCAATTACACTTTATTCATTCTGCATCCCCCCATAAGCCCTCCCTCCTCCCCTCCCGATCCCACCCTCCCTCCCCTTTCTGCATGCATGCCACTCCCCAAGTCCACTGATAGGGGAGGTTCTCCTCTCCTTTCTGATCTTAGTCCATCAGTTCACATCAAAAGTGGCTGCATTGTCCTCTACTATGGCCTGGTAAGGCTGCTCCCCCCCCCAGGGGGAGGTGATCAAATAGCAGGCCAGTAGAAAACAGGAAACAACCTAGGTTTGACTTTTAATTCTACATTCAACAACACAGTTTAAGAAGAAATTCGTAATGCGGTTTGCTACTAAAATTCGCTGAATGAATAGCTACAATCTTAATACAATATCAATAAAAATGTTGTGGTCAATGTAAGTTTGCTGACTATCTAAAAATGGCCAAAGAGTAATCAATAAATGAATTAGTAAGGACATCATCATAATATTTGGTAGGTGTTATGATGGTTCCAGTGTGGATATTGCCATTGACATGGACATCCTGATTTCAAGGTGGTTGATAAGAATTTGATATGTTGGGCACTTTAATTATATTTTCCAAGGCACCATATGAATGGCACTTCCTACTGTTCTAGTATCTATCTCTCTGTAGGTAGTAAAAGGAAAAAAATCATGAAACTTGCTCATATAGATCATTATAAGATCTTATACTAAGCCATTATACAGGTAGTGATAATGAATACAGAGATCATTGTGTACCCAAAATGCAGAGAAGAAACAAATATTGTGGGATCAGTCATGAAAAAAGAATTTTTAATATCTATTGAGAAGTACAAGGAATTATATGAAAATGATGAAGTACATGAGAGCTGAAAGACAGAGTAAAACTTGCATAATGCTATTTTCTAGAATCAATATAAGCATTTCAATCATTACTCATAATAACTTACCTACATTAAGACCAAACAAGACCAGCCTTATGATTAATGAGTGAAGTAACAGGGAGAGACTCATGAGTGCTACAAAATATTTGCCATGCTAGGATCTGGGAGAAATCAAACCAATATCTATAATTGTGTACCAACTATGGAGGCTACCAGCATCTAACAGACAAAGCCAAACTCATGGTTGCAAACCCATCCAGGTTAATATTGTCAATTCACAAAACAAAGCGTGCAATAGATATATATATATATATATATATATATATATATAGAGAGAGAGAGAGAGAGAGAGAGAGAAAGAGAGAGAGACTGAGAGAAAGAGAGAAAATGAGAGAGAGCTTAATGAAGAGGTTTGTTTGAGAGGAGAGTAGGAGTGTTAGGAAGATAAGTACACTCAATGTGCATTACATATGTGGGATTCTATTAAAAAGAAATAATTTTAAAATAAAATCCATAAATAGGCAAAACTAAATTAATATTGACATTAAAATGGTGATGCTAAGGACACTGATGTTTAAAACATAGACACTTGTAGATGACAAATTTGAAAGGTAAAAGGAAGGACAGGACTCTGCTAGTTTCCATGAGTCTTTAAAGAAAAGAAAAAGATGGCAGTATTGCTATTTCATTAATTTTCACTTTTAATTGAGATAATTGTAACAAACTAAATTATAATAGTTACTAAAAGAGCCACTTACAAAAAGAAACTCTAGACCAGTCCATAGTAAGGAGCTAATGCATTACTTCTTCATGTCTACCTTAGCTGTGTGAACATTGAACATAGTATAATTCAAAAAACTGGGAGACCTGTAAGGTCAGATGTGGAAACACATGCCAGTGACTAAAAGAGGAGTCAGAGATGGCTTCAGGAGGACTTCAGGATACCCTGACTGTGTGGGCATCATGTGAACAGAGCATAATGATCTTTCTAGTTTGCCATAGAATATGTGAGCATACCACTGGATTGGACCATGTTATCCCAGAGAATTAGTCAGTCTCATCACAAATACTTCAGCTTTTTTTCAATTCTGTCATAATCCTGTTTTTTTCTAAACAAACAAATAAAACTAAAACTAGAAAGGGAAGTTGGATGACATTTTCCTCCTGTGGAGACCACACTGCCCCTGTTGCAATTTTTTCCTCATACTTTTAAAATGTTTACTTTGGAGAGAGTCCACATCATTTTTAATATATTTTTTATTTATTATAAATTATTCACTTTGTATCTCAACTGTAGCCCACCTCATCCCCTCCCATTCCCGCCCTACTTCCCTCATCTCCTCCCATGCCCCTTGCCCAGTCCACTGATAGTGGAGGAACTTCTCCCCTTCTATCTGACCCTAGCCTATCAGGTCTCATCAGGAGTGTCTTTCATAGTCTTCCTCTATGGCCTGGTAAGGCTGCTCCCCAACTCAGGGGAATGTGATCAAAGAACCAGCCACTGAGTTGATGTCAGAGACAGCCCCTGCTCCCCTTACTAGGATGCCCATTTGGAGACTGAGCCACCACTGGCTACCTCTGTGCAGGGGTTCTAGGTTATATCCATGAATGTCCCTTGGTTGGAGCCTTAGTCTCAGAAAAGACCCTGGGGTCCAGATTTTTTAGTTCTGTTGCTCTCCTTGTGGAGCTCCTGTCCCCTCCAGGTCTTTCTATCTCCCACTTCTTTCATAAGATTTTCTACACTCTGCCCAAATTCTGGCTATATGTCTAAGCATCTGCTTTAATACCCTGCTGGGTAGAGTTTTTCAGAGACCCTTGGTGGTAGGTTTTTTTCTTGTTCCTTGTTTTCACCTTCTTCTGACGCCTATATCATTTAATAGCCATTACTAGTGGGAAAATGAACTCAGTACAACTGTTTCTTTTTAGAGAAAAAGTGACATTGGTGACTGAGTGCTTGGTCTCTTAGGTCCTTCTTATGTTGAGCACTGAAAATAAAGACAATTTTACTATTGTCTCCTACATGACCTTTCATCATGTAACAGACAGCATAGGATGTTCTTTGCATGGGATAAACAAGAAGAAATATTGCAAAATATTGTTCTGTACAATGTGATACCACACATCAGAAATGGGCTTCCCTGGAGTCAAGCACAGATTGTGGTAGTATTTCTGAGTTCTCCGGAATAAATCCTCACAGTGGGCAGAATACTAATTAGCATACTTTATAACCACTTTGGTTTTTTTTTTTTATTTTAGTTTTTTATTAGTTACATTTTATTAACTCTGTATCCCAGGTGTATCCTGCTCCCTCATTCCCTCCCAATCCCACCCTCCCTCCCTCATCTCCACCCTGCCCCTTTCCAAGTCCACTGATGGGGGGGACCTCCTCCCCTTCCATCTGACCCTGTTTTATAAGGTAGCTTCAGGACTGGCTGCAAAGTCCTCCTTTGTTGCCTAACAGGACTGCTCCTCCTTTGGGGGGTAGGGAGGTCAAAGAGCCAACCATTGAGTTCCTGTTAGAAATAGTCCTTGTTCCCCTTACTATAGGAGACCAATTGATTACTGAGCTATCACAGGTCACATCCCAGCAGAGGTTCTAGGTTTTATCCACTCATGGTCTTTGGTTGAGTGTCCATCTCAGAAAAGACCCTGTACCCAGATATGTTTGGTCCTTGTGGCGTTCCTATCCTTTCCCCATCAAACTCCCCTTCTTTCATAGGATTCCCTGTACTATGCATAAGGTTTGGTTATGAGTCTTAGTATCTGCTTTGAAACACTGCTAGGTAGAGTCTTTCAGATGCCGTCTGCAGTAGACTCCTGTCATACGTTCAATGCACATCCCATCTGTCTTTCTAAATGAGGATTGATCATCTTACCCTGTGTCCACTCTCTTGATTATCATTTTTAGGTGTATAGATTTCATTATGTTTATCATATCTTTAGGTCTATAAAATCGAGTATATACCCTGTTTGTCTTTCTCTTTCTGGGATATTTCACTCAGAATGATCTTTTCTAGATCCCACCATTTGCCTGCAAATTTCATGATTTCCTTCTTTTTGATTGCTGAGTAGTATTCCATTGTGTAAAAATACCACAATTTTTGTATCCATTCCTCCATTGATGGACATCTGGGTTGTTTCCAGGTTCTGGCTATTACAAATAAAGCTGCTATAAACATGGTTGAGCAAATATCCCTGTTGTGTACTTGACCAAATTTTGGGTATATACCTAGCAGTGGTATAGCTGGGTCTTGAGGAAGCACTATTCCTAATTGTCTGAGAAATCACCAGATAGATTTCGAAAGTGGTTGTTCCAGTTTACATTTCTACCAGCAGTGGAGGAGGGTTCCCCTTTCTCCACAACTTCTCCAGCATGTGTTGTCACTTGAGTTTTTCATCTTGGCCATACTGATGGGTGTAAGGTGAAATCTCAGGGTTGTTTTGATTTGCATTTCCCTAATGGCTAATGAGGTTGATTATTTCTTTAAGTGTTTCTCTGCCATTTGATAATCCTCTGTTGAGAATTCTCTGTTTAGCTCTGTTCCCCATTTTTTAATTGGATTACTTGGTTTGCTGCTGTTAGCTTCTTTAGTTCTTTGTATATACTGGATATTAGCCCTGTGTTAGATAAAGGGTTGGTGAAGATTCTTTCCCAATCTATAGGCAGTCATTTTGTTTTGATGATGGTATCCTTTGCTTTACAAAAGCTTTTCAGATTCATGAGGTACCATTTATTGATTGTTGCTCTTAGAGCCTGTGCTGTTGGTGTTCTGTTCAGGAAGTTGTCTCCTGTGCCAATGAGTTCTAGGGTTCCCCACTTTTCTTCTAACAGATTTAGAGTATCTGGTTTTATGTTGAGGTTTTTTATCCACTTGGACTTTAGTTTTGTACAGGGTGATAAATATGGATCTATTTTCATTTTTCTGCATGTAGACATCCAGTTGGACCAACACCATTTGTTGAAGATGCTGTCTTTTTTCATTGAATGGTTTTGGCTTCTTTGTCAAAAATCGAGTATTCATAGGTGTGTGGGTTTATTTCTGGGTCTTCTATTCAGTTCCACTGATCCTCCTTTCTGTTTTTATGCCAATACCATGCAGTTTTACTATTGCTCTGTAGTACAGCTTGAGATCGGGGATGGAGATACTTTGAGTTTTTAAAAGCTAAAATATTTTCAGTTTGCTCTAATCTATATTTGTGATATTTTTAATAATGAGCAACATTTTTAATAATCTCATCATACAAATTTCAATGTCCTTAAGTAAGGCACTAAGGACCTTAGTTTTATATTCTCTGCATTTATTTTATCACTTTGGGAAGACACTCTGGTTTGTAGAAATGCTATGTCCTATTATGTTCCAAGACTGTAAGAGTTGGGTTTCTTTGTTTTGTGTTTTATATATGTTTTCATGTATCTATCATTTCTCTGAAGGTAAAATTTGAACCAGTTTTCAAAATAGAAACCTTTCATTGCTTAGATTTAATATATCTATTCATATATATGGAAATACGTTCACACACGAACACACACACACACACTATATATATATACTTTTTTTTTTCCAAAAGGCTCTCACTCTCATCAGGTAGCAAGCTGCTTTAATAGATAGAAGCTCAGAGTGTCACATTATTGTATTAAGGGACAGTGCATGCTACATAGCTCAGAGTGGGTAGAGATATGGAAGGTTAGATATCTCAGGTGTCTAGAGTATAGGGGGAAGTACAGAAATACTCTGGTAGAAGGACTGGTTTGCAAACCAGCTTCCTGGTGCTTGGGGTGGTTGTACACACATAGCATTGTTTAGCTATGCCTCATTCTAGATAGTATGGTGAGCACAGAAGATAAAAGCTAGTGAAACTTATCTGTTAATGAAATGCAGGCTTTGGAATCTAACCGCAGACATGTAAATGCAAACTGGAAAGACTCATAAAAGAAAATTATAGGATGTTAAGAGCAAGTTAATTAGGTTCTTTTAAAATTTTATATTTTATTTATTCTTTGATCATATAACACATACAAACCACAGTTTCTCCTTCCCAATCCACCCAGTGGATCACCCCTTTATCCTTCCCAATGGATCACCCCTTTATCCAGATCCACTCCACATGCACCACCATCTTCCCCCAGAAAAGAATTAAGTTCTAAAACATGTTTTCTGTTGTTTACTCATCATTCATTTAGTTTTTGTTTCTGTCTTACACATACAATGTGCTTTTACAAAAATCACTTCTATCTTAAATTCTAAGCCAGCCTTTTCTTCTGATTCAGTGACCATTATCTTTGGTAGCTATGATTTTCTGAGTGTATGTGATTACTTATTTTTGTGTATTAATTCACTGAGGACCAGCGTTGTGTTTAGTGTATTTGAGTCCCTGGTCTAACACATACCTCGGAGTCACTGGGCACGACACAGTCATCTTTATGGAGTTTGTTGTATGTAGATTTAGGTCATGAATAACAGAAATGAGAAAACTTTAAAGATATTTATGATTCTCTTTGTAATGTCATATCGCACTTAGAACAATAAAACAGTTGTTTCATCTAACTCTCTTTAATATGTTACTGTATTGTCTTCTCAACTGCTTCTTTTTAAATCACATGTCAGTCTTTCAAAAGTTCTATACACTTACTAGGGCTACGTGTAATAACTACCTCTGCTGAGTGTCTATTATGAATAAGCAAAGACAGACAATTTTATTAAATTCTAAACTGTTAAAGTCAGTGGGAGACAGAAGCATTATTCAAATTGAAGACTGGCTAACTTTGAAGTCAGCCGCTTTCCCACTCAGCCTTATATTTGATCTTGGAAAATAACTTAAAAAATAAGAACTGAAATTACTTTTGGATCCTTTGTGCACTTGGTTGTAACTCAGAGAATGACTCAGAGTACTTTTTGTCATGAAAGGAGAAAGAGACCAGCAGGTCTGTTTTTCTCACGAGTCCACATTCAGCCCCTAGGTGTGCAGGCTGCCGTGTCCAAATCTAAAGCAATTTAGGTGCTTAAGTTGACAGGTGATTTCAAACTAAATAAACTCTCCAGCTTAGAAAGTAAAAGTTTGATACACAGCCAAATTCTACTTCATAGTTCACCTCATTAAAACTTTTTCTGAGAACTAAGTTGTCTTCTAAACATATAGAACTTGGTATTTTAATATAAAACTTGCTTACTAGTCACTGGGAGCATTATCTTATTTCATTTCATTAATGGGTACTTATGACACTAAAATATATTTTCTATCAACAAATATAAAAAGAATATTTTTCCAAAAGCGATTGAATATATTTTGTGAAATTTTGAGCAACAGGACCATTTTGAAAAGAAAAGTGCTTTTCTAAAGACTTTTTTCTATCTAAAGGAGTTGAACATCACTTCCAAACTGCCTACTTCCTTGTAAAACAAATTTAGAGGAAGAGGTTTAGAGTGGTGGCAAAATCCAAATGTAGATTACTTTATCAGAAGAAGGTAATTTTCTATAATCAGCTGAATGCACAACACTGAGACTGGTACATTCAGTTTCTAAACAATACTATTTTGAAGATATTTGGAAGTGCTGTTTTTTTTTTTTTTTTTTTTTTTTTTTTTTTCAAGGCTTCAGAGTGACAAGAACTACTAAAAATGATGAATAATTTCTAGGAAAAGCAGACATATCTTTCATAGTAAGAAATTTATCACACCTTGTATGACTTTTTGTACTAATATTGACTACAAAAGTTGTAATGGTTTAAACAGTAGTTGATACTAAAATGATAAAATAAAAGAGAAGAATAACTTTCTTTGATTTCTGAAACACTCCCAGGGGCACCATGTGACAATGTTGAGTGCAACCTGCAAACCTATACACAGTAGCTATTGTGTTGACCACCTCTCACTGTTGATATTTAATCCCTGAGCAAAACCAAGGAGGGAGTTCTGTGTCTTCACAGATTAAGGAGGAAAAGTCCAATCTCCCATGATACTGTTTCACAGTCCTTGGTAGGCAGAACATCACAGTGCAAGGTCATTGTTGGTAAATGCTGTTCACCTTATGACTGCTAGAAATAAGAGAAATGTAGAGAGTAAGGATCTGGTGGAAGCTAACTTTTGTGCTCCAAAAATAGTGCCCTAACTATTTATTTCCTTCACATAGCTTCCATGTTCTAACAGCTGATCATGCTATGAACTCTTTTTTTGTGTGTTAAATATTGATGTTGTCTGTGCCCTTACTGCACAATCATCTCTCAATATCATCACCAGGTGGAACCATGACTTCAACCTCTGATTCATTCATTCACTTATTGTTATTTTTTTAAGGATTTTTTTAAGGAATTCAAGGTTGAAATAAAAGCCTTAAGCATGTTAAGCATGTTAGGCGTTGACTCTGCAACACAGTTATATTCACATTCTTTAAACACATAGCCTTTTGAGAACATTTCTACCCAAAACAGGACAAGCACAAGACAACTTGCTGTTCAAGTGTCTCAATAAGTCACAACAGATTCCTTCTCCACTCTGTCTTTCATTGACCGTACAAATTAGCATGGAAGAACAAAAATTAGAACATAGGTAAAAAGTAATTCCTATGCCAAATCGTTACAAAAATAACTAACATAAGTAGCAAGAGTAAATGGATATTGAGGTTTTAGGATAACATTTTAATGAAAGATTTATGTGTGTAAAGAATATTAAACAAAGAACAGCAACAGGTGTTTTTTTTTCTTTTCTTACCAACATTTGTTGTTTTTTTTAACATTAATGTTTATATTTCTGTTTGCTCATCTTTTTTTATTAATTACACTTTATTCACTTTGTATGACCCCCTGTGGTTCTCTCCCTCCTCCAGTCCCAATCCCTCCCTTCCTCCACCATCTGCATACATGCCCCTCCTCAAGTCCACTGATAGGGGATGACTTCTTTTCCTTCCTTCATTCTGGTCCTAGTCAATTACGTCTCATCAGGAGTGGCTGTGTTGTCTTCTTCTGTGGCCTGGTAATGCTTCTTCCCCCTCAGGGGGAGGTAATTAAAGAGCAGGCCAATCAGTTCATGTCAGAGACAGTCCCTGTTCCTATTACAATGGAACCCACTGGATACTGAACTGCCCTGGGCTACATCTGTGCAGGTGTCTTAGGTTATCTCCATGCATAGTCCTTGGTTGGAATAGCAGTCTCAGGAAAGACCCCTGTGCTCAGATTTTTTGGTTCTTTTGCTCTCCTTGTGGAGTTCCTGTCGTCTACAGATCTTACTGTTTCCCACTTCTTTCCTAAGATTCCCTGTACTCTGCCCAAAAGTTGCCCATAAGTCTCAGCATCTGCATTGATAGTCTGTTGGTTTTGTTGTTGTTGTTTTTCTTGATCATAGCCATTTTCACTGGGGTGACAAGAAATCTCACTGAAGTTTTAATTTGTATTCCCCCGGACAGCTAATGAAGAATAAGCAAAATAAATTATTTATGGACTATATATTTTACTTCCTCTTTATTGATGAAATTGTTTGATGACTTAACCCATGAATATAATGAATTATGATTATCCTGGATACCATTCTTCTTTGTGTCTCCCCATCCCTTGTCTTTGCCTTACCTCCCTAAAGATATTCTTCCCACATACGCATGAGTCTATCTTTGAGCTACAACTGGCTATTGACAGGGCTCATATTGTGTTTTTTTTTTTTTTTTCAAATGAAAAAGTGTTTATTGCAGTAGTCTGTTCATTAACTGGAAAGCTTGTGTTTTAAAATGTTTGCTTTGTGCTGTCTTCCCTGGGATACTGTGTCTCCTGCTCTCAGCATTTCTTAGTTGACTGTGAGTTTTATGCAGTAATACAGGGGACATTGTATGTTCTTTGCTGTCTTAGTTTGTTCGTCAACGTGGACTACTTCATGAGGCATTAATCTACAAGAAAAGTAGAAACCCAATTTTATGTTAACCCCTGGCATTCTTCACTTTTAAGTAGTGTTACACTGAAGTTCATTTTATTGTAAATATTGAAGGGAACACAAGCATTTTATTGTTTACCACACCTTGATATATTTTTTTTATTCAAGTGCCTTGCTGTACAGGTAGATAGAAAGTTGTTTTCTTTTCTTTTTTTCTTTTTCTTTTTTAGATTTTATTAATTTTTACTTTACGGATATGAGTATTTGAATTTATATCTGTATCACACGCATGTAGTTCCCAGGAAGGCCAGAAGGCATCAGATACCCTGTGGCTGGAGTCACAGAGAGTTATGAGCTAACAAGTGGATATAGGAAATTGAACCTGTCTCTGGTGTAAGAACCAAAACTTTTAACCACTGAGTCATCTCCTCAGCCTCTTTTAGGTTCTTATTTTAGGTGGGAAATTCAGATCTTCTTCTGTGACTTCCTTCTCAGTTCTTGTTTCCTGAGTTATTATAGGTACATATTTCAGCCTTGTGACTATTCAGTCCAGTAGACATCCCTAAAAGGGCCTATAGTAAATAATACTCAATTCATTTTATATTATGTCTTTGTCTATGCCATCCTATCCTTTTGTACTTGAGTGTTAACAAAATTACTTTTTTATAGATATATGCATAAAAACGACTCATGCATCTCTTTATGTGGAGTTTTAGAGTATTTTTAAACATAGTATGCAGATAATATTGTTAAAGTTACTTTTTCCCCTCTATTAATCAAGTAAGGCTTTGCTATTGTCATCGATTAAATGCAATCTTTGCCTAGAGGCTCAAAAATGCTGCCTTTAAATAAGTGTTAATGGTAATTGGATTTACTCACGATATAATTGTTAATAGAAGTTCAATTTTTTAGAATGTTTGTTGTTGGCAATTCAATTAATTACTAAAGATTCAATAAACCAAGCACCATATACTATAATTAACTTACTAAAGATCTTCATAATTGGGTTTGTGGTAACCAAACCTTATATAAATGCAAAACTCAAATTTTAAGAGAAATATAAAGAAAGTTTGTATTGATTATATATGTGTGTATATGTATAAGAAAATAAAAGTGATTCATTTATTTGTAATACAAAAATATGTTTTTTTCTAACAGACTTATTATGTGAGAGATGAAAATTGAATTCTAAAATCTCCAGTACATTTTCTTTTCATTAAGACATTGTGGTCCACAGGGACAATGCACCCTTTATACTATCCTTTGATTTTTCACTTCTTATATCTAGACCTCCCTCTCATAGTGCCAGGGTTAAGCATATGTTTTAGTGTATCAGAAGAAATGTTTTAGGATGAAATTTGCATTCATTTGCCACATTCAGCGCAGTAGGCCCTCTATAATATGGGTGAGCCATGTAGAGGCCTGAGCTACCTCTCTTGGTTTAATCTGAAGCACCTAAGACTTGAGACTTCTGCTGGTGAATTGTGTAAGCTCTCCTACTATGTAAGACTTTCTACAAGGACTGGAGAAATTCTCCAATAATTTGTTACATGTCATTTTATAGAAGAGTCTTGGTGGGCATTCAGAAGCCACATAGTCATGAAAGCCAGTTCTGATTTCTGAATCATAATGAAGCTTTTTCGGTCATGTATATGCTTGAAATATTGCATGGGCACATAATCTTCCATTTTGCTTAATTAGTTCACTTCATTTTTCTTGAAGAATCTCTTAATGATTTATGTTTATGATTTTACTGCTTATTTATTTATATCTATCAATTATTATTTCAGCCTACTGGTAAGTCCTTGCTTTAGTCAATGTACCATTGCTGTGAAGAGACATCACGATCAATGCATTCTTATAAAGAAAATATGTAATTATAACTGGCTTACAGTTCAGAGATTTAGTCCATTTTCATTATGGTGGGAAGGATGGCAGCACACAGTCAAATATGGAAATGGAGAGGTAGACAGGAGTTCTATGTCTGGTCGTCAGGCAGCAGGAAGAAAGAGCTTCATTGGTCCTGGCTTAAGCATTTGAAACTCTAAGGTGCCCTCCTATATATGCACAGTGATATATTTCCTCCATCAAGGCCACAGCTACTCCAGCAGGGCCACACTTTCTAATCCCTATCAAGTGGTCACACTCTCTAATGTTCAAGCACTCCAATATATAAACCCAGGGGGCCATTCTTATTCAAATCACCCCTGGCGTCTTTAGGCTTATAGACAAATCAAACAGCAAATTTCAATTCAGGAAAACTTCAAATGTCATCATAGTTTGTCACAGACTTTACAGTGTTTAAAATTCCAAAGTTCAGTCTCTTCTGAGGCACAAGATAATCTCTTAACTGTAATCCTCTATAAAATCAAAATTAAAAAAAAAGAAAATCACATACTTCCAGTGTGCAATAGCATAGAACATACATTAGCATTTCAAAAAGAAGGAATGGGAGCTTAACTGAAAAATAATGGAGCAAAGCAAGAGTAAAAACCAGGTGGACAAATTCCAAACTATACTTCGCCATGGCTGTTCTGAAGGTCTTCAGATATCCAATTCCTTTCTGCTTTGTTGACTGCAACACACTTTTATGTCTACGGTTGGTGCAATACCCAGTCTATAGCTTTCCTTGGCAGGTGTCCTGCACCTCTGGCATTTCCAAGATATTGGCGTCTCCAAAACAACTCACTCTTTGCCTCTGCAACTTCACACCATGGCATCTTTGTGTTTCCAAGCTGTGACCACAGACAGAAGCTTTGCATCAGTAGTTTTCTTTTTTTCTTAATTAATGTATTTATTTTATAAATTATAGTTTTTTTCACTTTATATCGCCACTGTAGCCCCCTCCCTCATCCCTTTCCAATCTCTGCATCCCTCCCTCGTCTCTTCACATGCCTCCCCCTATGTCCACTGATAAGGGAAGTCCTCCTCCCCTTCCATCTGACCCTAGCCTTAGTCACAGAGGTATACTCTATATCCCCTTTCTTGTATCCACACTCTACAACTACAGCTATGTGATTGAAATTGCCCAGTTCTGTTGTTTTTCTGGGATCAAATATGACCCGCTCTTTCAAATACATTTTATACCAGCTTTCTGTTTCCTAAGGTTGCCTTCACTCCCTAAGCTTGGCTGTCTAGGAACTTGCTCTGTAGACATGGCTGACCAGAACCTCATAGATCTGCCTTCTCCTTTTGCCAAGTGCTGGGATTAATGGTGTGACCACTTCACCCAGATTAAACCTGTCTTTAATTTCTTTTCTCATGTTGTAACCTTTGCTGCCTGTAGTCTTGACCTGAATGCTCCAGTCCATTGAATTCATTTAGGATAAGGTTTTTCTTTAAACTTTTTACATCTTTGAGCACTGAATTTAGCTCTATTATATGTCATGGTGTTCCACTTCTCCTCAAGCTGTATACTTGGTAGTTTTCCTTGATCAGCTTGCTCCTTTTCATTACAGACCTGTATAAGAGTCAACATTAATTACAACACCAGTTTCAGAATCCCTTCTGAAGATGTATTCTGTATGAGACTGAAAATTAAGTGTCATGATTTTCTGCTATATCTAATCATTTACTAACACCAACTTTGTTTTCTCCTTGTATAGCCTCATAATCTAAAGTAACCTTTATTGTGTAATAAGAGTTTATGCCCTTGATTACAACTCTCAGGATAGAAATCTTGCCTATTCATAGTACTTCAAGATAGAGGTAAAAGTAACTGTTTCACTACCAAACGGCTTTAATATTAGATTAAGCTGAATTATGATAATAGAAGGGTAGAAAGCTTAGAATTATAGACATATCAACTAGCAATTATGAATTCTCTAGATTATCAGTCTGCAGAATATAGATTTCATCATATATTGAATAAGGAAGGGATTTGCACTTTGCTTAAAATTGTAACAATAACAACATAAAGCTATGTTGAAATTTTACCCAATTCCCAATGCTTGTGGAGTCCAATTACTGAGTGTTAATCATAGCAAATAAGCTAATTTTAAAGAGCATGTGGGGTAATGAGAATTTTGTTATCTATTAATATACTATATTTTAATCATATGGACAAATAATGAAAAATACTTTTCAAAGTAAAAAAAAAAAATCCCATTCTCTAAGAGGTATCATTTTTAAAATCACTTTTATATTTTGGCTATTCAGAGATTCTATTGTGTTTTTGCCTCCAGACATAAAAGGCAATTTGGCCTTTACTCTTGGGATTTATAATAGATGTTTGCAATAAAGCAATTCAACCATAAAATACACCCGCTAAAAGGATGGTTAAATGACTGTTGTATAAGCTTCCTGACTTTTCTTTTAAAGTTATCATAACATTTTCAACTTCAACAGCACAATCGCCATTAGGAAGTTACTTCAAAAGTCTTATTTTAGGGGCAATTTTTAAAAATTGAATTATTCTGTTAAGCAAAGAGGAAGAAGTTTTCCACATACATACTTGAAATAGTTATCAACAACAATCTTTTAAAAATGGTTAATGGAATGGCCTAAAACATAATAAAAATGTAAAAGGTTGAATAAAAATGTATATGCTATTTTTTTTTCAGATGAAATGGTTTTATTGTACTTTCCATGGTAAGGAAAATGAGGATTTACCAATGATCAATTGTAGCTTAATAGATAGAAAATTGGAAAAATAGTATACTAACAAACAGATATTATGGATAACAAAATAATACCAAATAATTATGAAAGAACAAATTAAGTTCACCTCAGGGTTCTTTTAAATCCATGGACATCAACACATATAAAGCACAAACTTAAGTAAGTTCAACACATGGTGACTTTAATAATATTAATAAACTTTCACATAATCATAAAAATGCATATTTTAATCACAAATTGCTAGAATTTAAGATCCAATGGTCTTATTTAGCTAACATGTGTGAGATACATACATTTTATAACATTAGTTACATCAACTAAAATACAACAACCAAAAAAACAATAATGAAAAGCTGGAAACCAAAGAAAAGAGCATATAGAAAAACAATGCTCACATAGAACTTTTTGCAATTTACATAATATCTGAAAGGAAATGTATTGGCTCAGAACCCACAAGACCATGTTCTCAACACAAAGGAGATTCTTTTGTTACAGAGGAACAGAGGGCAGGTAATAAGAGACAAAGACAGGAAAAAGAGGGCTAGGGAGAAAAGGGGAGGGGGACAAAGGAAAGGGAGGAGGGTTGTCTCCAAGAATAGGACAACAGACTGCCAATGGATATAGAGGAGATGACATGGCACATTGGAAAATGACAATTTTTAAAGCTACAGGGGAAAACTCTGTGCTATGATGAGATGTGTAATTTTAATTAGGCATGTTAATGAGGTGAGCCAAAGGGGTCTTTTGATTGCTGGATTTCAAGACTTTTATAACTGGACCTTGGTAGTTACCCTTGAGAAAGAAGTGTGCCAAGTAAGGAAATAGACCTTGGTACCCAGCTTTAGGGATGTAATCTAAACAGGCAGAAAGAATGGGAGAGAAGGGCAAGGCATACTATGACTATGTTATCCATGCCCAAGCTGACCAGAGTCCTTTTAATATCAAAATGTTATTAATAGTCAAAACATAGCTCACAAATAGACAGTGATTTGTCACATAGTTAACAGCAGAAAATCAGCATGTGTTTTGATGAATTAGAAACTATGAATTCTGCAATACTTTAAATATTGACTTATTTCAAGAGACAGCTTTTACTTTTGAATCTCCCAAACTAAAAGTAAACATAGTGCACAAAACACCAATCCTGATGCTGATGTTGCACTGTACTTATTTCTGATCCTACCATCTTCAATACAGGGCACACACTGACTTGAATTTATGATTAGTAATGTTTTTAAAAGCCACTAGCAGTCTTCATTGTTTATTTCCAATACAAATTCATTTAGAATTGAGGTTATAAAATGCCTTCAAGACAAAAATACTTATTTTTTTTGTTTACAAAGGAATTAGTGTTACTAGAAAAATATTTTAACATTCTTTATTTTTTTAGATTATTGCAGAAGTTATCACGTGAGACTTAGAGCATGCAGTAGGGAGGAACACAGTAAAGGACCTGCGTTATTACACTGCTAATCTTGGTCACCACCACACCAAAAGAGACTGAAGGATCATTGTATGTGGTGAGAGCAAAATAGCTGAAAATTCCCTTCAAATTGTACACTAAATCCTGTGTTGATTCTCACTTATATCCCAGTAAATGATACCTTTGTATGTGATATTCCAGTTGACAAGTTATGAGTTAAATTTAATCCAATAAATACAATCCAAAATAAGAGCAGTCATCAAGGTGTTTATCAGCTGAAGGATTTCTCTGGTTAAATTTTGGGGGTCAGTCATGTATACTAATCACATCATCTGCGAATAGTGATACTTTGACTTTTTCCTTTTCTATTTGTATCTCCTTGATCTGCTTTAGTTCTCTAGTTATCGCTCTAGCTAGGATTTCAAGGACTATGATGAAGAAATATAGAGAGAGTGGGCAGCCTTGCCTTGTTCCTGGTTTCAGTAGGATTGATTTAAGTTTGTATTTAGTTTGATATTGGCTATAGGCTTGCTGGATATTGTCTTTACTAAATGTTTAGATATGTGCCTTGTATCCCTGATCTCTCCAAGACATTAAACATGAATGGGGGTTGGATTTTTGTCAAATGCTTCTTCGGCATCTAAAGAGATGATCATGTGATTTTTCTCCTTCAGTTTGTTTATATGGTGGATTACATTGATGGATTTCCATATTTTAAATCACCTCTGCATGCCTGGGATGAAGCCTACTTGGTCATGGTGAATGGTATCTTTTATGTGTTCTTGAATTCAGTTTGCCAGTATTTTATTCAGTATTTTTGCGTCAATATTCATAAGAGAGTTAGGTCTGAAGTTCTCTTTTTTTTGTTGGGTCTTTGTGTGGTTTAGGTAGCAAGGTGACTGTGACTACGTAGAATGAGATTGGTAATGTCCCTTCTGTATCTATTCTGTAGACTAGTTTGAGGAAAATTAGAGTTAGCTCTTCTCTGAAGGTCTGGTAGAATGCTGTGCTGAAACCACCTGCCCCTGGGCTTGGCTAAAAGCAAAATTAACTAAAAAATTCGGTATTCCTGCTTTATAAAAAAAGATAAAAGGAGGCTCTGCAGAATCCATACAGCCTCTCGCTAACTTGGGACTCCTAGGCATATATCCAAAATATGCTCAAGTACACAACAAGGACAGCTTTATTCGTAATAGCTAGAAACTGGAAATAACCTGGATATCCATCACTGGAGGAATGAATACAGAAATTGAGGTATGTTTACACAATGGAATATTACTCAGCAATTAAAAACAAGGAAATTATGAAATTTGCAGGCAAATGGTCGGGTCTAGAAAAGATCATCCTGAGTAAGGTATCCCAGAAGCAGAAAGACACACATGGTATATACTCACTTATAAGTGGATACTAGACCTATGAGATAGGATAAAAATACTAAAATTTGTATACCTAAAGAAGGTAAACAAGAAGGAGGACCCTGGGTAAGAGGATTAATCTTTACTTTAAAAGACAAATGGGATGGACATTGAAAATAGGAGAAAACAAGTAAGTAACAGGACAGGAGCCTACCACAGAGGGCCTCTGAAAGACTACCCAGTAGGGTAGTAAAGCAGAAGATGAGACTCATAGCCAAACTTTGGGCAGAGTGCAGGGAATCTTATGAAGAAAAGGGGAGATGAAACACACAAAGGAGACAACAATAAGAAAACTCAGATACTGAAACTGATGTGTACAGTAATGCACTGGTATTCATATATAGAAATCTAAAAAGCCTCATTAGTTTAGAAAATGGATTCAAGTGTGAGAACTATATCTTTTTTGTGTTAAAGTAGATTGTTTTCATTTATGTTATCATGGTTTGCCTCCCCCAACTCCTCCCAGAGTCTTTTCAACTCCATACCCTCCTAAATCCATGTACTTTCTTACTTGTTCTCATTTGAACAAACCAGTATCTAAGAAAACGAAATCAAGCAAACCCAAATAGGACAAAGCAAGCAAACAAACAAACAAACAAACAAAAAAAAACAAAGAGCCAAAGGAAAAGCATAAGAAACACATGTATACATAGAAATATGCAAATTGACATGCTTAGAAATTCCTAAAAACATAAAACTGGAAACAATAAAATAAACACATGCCTGACCTGTAGGGTAAAAGAAAGTGTTTAAAAATTGTCAAAGTACACTGATACCCACACACGCACACACACAAATAAAACACACACTAAACTTTTCCAACAATACCAGTGAGTTTGTGTGGGCCATTGACTGCTAGGCATGGGGTTTAAAACTCAAGTTATACATCCAGTGAGACTCCATTGGAGGAATTAAGTTTTAATTTGTAAGTGAATGTGAGTTGGAGATAACTTCTGAATTAGGGAATTGAGCTTGTGTCCCCCTTCCCTTTCAACCTTGGGACCCAAACAGGCCCTAAACTGTGAATAATCTTGGTATGCTTCCATACGAAGATTGTGATTTCAACACACCTATGGCTGGTTTGAGACATTTCCTAGTTGTTCTCCATCCCTTTCCAGTTTTTTTCAATATTTCTGTCTAGTATTCCATAGAGTTCCTGGAGACATGAGTCAAAGAATTTGATGAAGACATCAACTTACGATAGTGTGTTTGAAGATCTATCTCTTTCTCTCTCTATGTATCTCTGTCTGTCTGTCTGTCTCTCTTTCCTTTTCTCTCTCTCTCTCTGCATTTTCAAACGGCTTATTGAAGGGTTTGTAGCTGGGTTGATGTTTACCTTTCTTTTCTGGTAGTCTGCAGTGTAACTTCCCATACAGTGAAGTGTTGTGTGTAAGGATGAATGTACTACATATGTACCAGCTTGAAGTCTTCATGTTTAATGAGTAGTGTCGCTATTGTCTACTTGAATAAGGTTGACTATTGCCTGCATTGTTTGGGTTTCCCATGGGGACTTTTTGGCAAACAACATCAGTTGTAACTTATTTTATAAATAGGAAAATTCATTTGTTGGCGAGAGATGCCTAGTTGAGGCTCTGTCTCCTTTGTTATTTGGCAACTTCATTTATGCACATTTATAATTTTTGTAATTTTCTGATCTGTTAGGTTTCCATATATACACAAAAGCCCTTTGGTTTTAGTGGCCCTCGTTACCTTCCTTGCCCCATTCTTTCTTCTTTTCCTTATTGGTCCTCCTGGTCCAGCTCCTCCCACATCTATACATAGTTATATTTTACAGGGTGAGAACATACCCCTTCACATGTTTTAAAAATTCATGCTCTAGTTATATCTTAACAGAAGCTTAAGTATTTATTAAAGGAAATTTCAAGCACCTACTTAAATACTTCAATGATTATTACTAAAATATCTTCAGTCAACTAATTTTATATTGGCATGAACAAAGAATCTGCAGGGAAGCCACATTTTTATGTGCTTCAAAGAGTATACCAGGTATGGGGTACATTGGGAAGGAAAACAGTGAAAAGAGAACAAAGATTTTTTTCACAAAATTAAATATGATTAATAGAAAGAATGAGAGAGAGAAAGGCTTTTATTAAAAGGCAAAATATATAATCTATAGAAAAGATGAAAACACTTTTACATTGAGAGCAATTTGTTGAAGTTCGCTGTTTTAACAACTTCTTTAATGAACAATATTTCTATTCATGTTAAACTCATTTATTTTGTGTTTTCTCCTTATCCAAAAATTTCAAAAATTGTCTCATTATGCTTTCTCCAGTTCTCTTAGAGTAGTTTTGGAAAAATAAAACAAAATGAAAGAAAAATAAGAGCTCAAAAAGCAAAAGATAAAAACCTCCCCTATCAGTGGACTTGGGGAGGGGCATAGATGCAGAAAGGGGAGGGAGGATGGGACCAGGAGAGGAGGAGGGAGGGGCTTATGGGGGTACACAAAATGAATAAAGTGTAATTAATAAAAGTTAAGTAAAAAATTAAAAAAATAATTACTACAATGTCAAAGAAAGAAAAAGATAAATTTAATAAATTACAACTATGATACTTGTGTGTATCATATCAGTTTCAAACTATTATAAACAGTTACTTTATCATTTTAAATTAAAGTTTAAAAGTTCATGCTATAATATCTTACTATGTGTTGTATTGTATATGACATATGCACCAACAGTAAACTTCAATATATGTTGCTTAAAAACTACATTTATTTACTTTTCTGAAATACAAAGACAAGAAAAGGAACTACAAATAAATTATTCATGTAAATATTTAAATTACCCTATATGCATCTCTGCCTTTAATTTATCTTTCAGTTCCAAAGTTCTATTCTCTTCCTTCTTGTGTTGTTACTTATAATGTGATTTCCTGTGAGGGATAGTTGATTGATCTAAAGGTACTTAGATTACATCAAGGACAACCAGGATGACAACGTCATGTTTGTCATCACAGTTGCCCTTGATGTTGTGATCTTGTAAATTTCTTCCATCACAAATCTCATGCTCATCCTGAAGATCACACAAGGGACAAGACTGCAATGTCTTTTTTAAATCTGTTGTCATAGATTCTCTAAGATAATACACTGAGAGCTGGATGATGTGGAAAGCAATCATAGAGATTTTTAAAACATTGAAACAATAGTTATCTTTTTATTTTTAGTCAATATTTTATTCATCTCCAAAGAGAATTATTCAAGTATCAGTAGGAAATATGTGCAAACTCAGTAATCAGATGTATTATATTCACCCGCTACCCTGTGAATTAATCAGTGCTACACATTGGTGTATTCCTTAAATTATCGTGAACGTTATTTCAGGATGAGTCAATATTGAGATAGCTGTAGTACATTAAAATGTATGACATTGAAAGTGTACAGTGGATGAAAATTTATTTTAATTATTTATTAAAGCTAACCAGAAAGGCAAGGAAGAGAAAGAGAAAAAAAGGAAAAATAAGTAGGGAAAGGAGATAAAATACATTAAAAGAAGTCAGGAACATAAGTCAACTATTTAGACAACTGAAAACGAATGGTTATTTAAAATTCCAAATGAGCAAATACTATGAATATACCATTGATTAAAGCCAGAGGTTCAGGTAGTTTAATCAAATATTGACGTTTGAAAATTCTTTTTTAAAATATATGATTAAAAAACTTTGTCCATGTTCAGACATAGAAAGAAAGAAAGAAAGAAAGAAAGAAAGAAAGAAAGAAAGAAAGAAAGAAAGAAAGAAAGAAAGAAAGAAAGAGTCTTCTGTACTAAACCTAATGATAGCCTCTCCATCAACCGTGGCATAAACAATCACTGCAATAGGTGAAAGGTTGCAGTCAAAAGCAGACCATTGAGAAACACAGACACACAAACGGTAAATAGTAACAATAAAAACTGTAATAAGCATAATGTTGTGTATGGCAAGCATCCGCTGATAGCGCATGTACTTAGGAAAGTTCATTATTGTCCTCCACAAAGCAGATGTATGAAAGTATCTGCTCATAAGAAAAGCTGTACAGAGGGTAATTTAGGTAATAACTGAGCAGACAGAACCTTCGGCAAATGCTTTGCCAAAACTTTGTCAGCTTTCCATTGTTGACTGTATTTCATAACAATGAAATCTTGAGAAAAATCAGCTTTTATAAATTTTTTTTATTAATTTCACTTTATTCACTTTGTATCTCCTCTGTGGTTCCCTCCCTCCTCCTGTCTCAATCTCTCCCTTCCTCCACCCTCTGCATGCATTCCCCTCCCAAGTCCACTGATAGGGGAGGTCTTCTTTTCCTTCCTTCTGATCCTAGTCAATTAGGTCTCATCATGAAAGACTATGCATGGAGATAAACTAAGACCCCTGCACAGATGTAGCCCATGGCAGTTTAGTTTCCAAGTGGGTTCCATTGTAATAGGAACAGGGACTATCTCTGACATGAACTGATTACCCTGTTCTTTAATTATCTCCCCCTGAGGGGGAAGCAGCATTACCAGGCCACAGAAGAAGACAATGCAGCCACTCCTGAAAATCAGCTTTTACAAAAGAAAGGAGCATTCTGACTCAGAGCATTCAGAGATTTTAATCCATGGGAGCAACTACATATATGAAGGAATAGGTTCATCTTATGAGACAAAGTACATGAAGAAATAAGTTTGAAGATCTCAAGGACTTTTAAAAGATCACTCCCCAAAGATTTAACTTCTTCTCACTATGTGTTTCAGCATTAAAATTTTTACATATGAACATATGTGAAAGGCATGTAAGATCTAAATTCCAATAATCACAGATTAAATAAGCACAAGTAGAAAATGACTGACCAAAGGTGCTGGGAATTTTTTTAAAGTTGCCTTAATATGAAATTATTCTATATACTGTATAGAATATACTCCAGTTTTCATACTTGCTCACTATAGACAGTCTTATTTAAGGAAGTACTTAGTCCTACTCAAATTCAAAGAAAGCTATAGAAATTCCATTGGCTGCTAAGTGTATGTTTTGTGGACTCTTTTAATATGCCAAAGTACCAAATATAATATATATTCTCAGAAGACAGGGGAATATGTTTGTTAGACAACTGAAGAATAACTAAAAAATAATGAAATCATTTAGTCATGGTAGAGTCTTTGTTGAACAAGGGTAAATAATTATAATTTATTTTGCTGTAAATCCCATATAGATTCCAAGAAGAGCATTAACTAAAACCATAGAAATTTAGAGGGTATAAGGAGTCATTTCTCTAAAAAATGAAAAAAAAAAAAAAGGAATCCTATGTAAGCATAGAAGATCTGTTTTATTGCAAATGATGTACTTTTCAGTTTCAGGTTGACTCAATTTTAAAATATCCATTACAAGTGATTTCAAAAAAATAACATCAAGGTCATCATTCCTTGAACAGAGTTAGGCATCCCCTAAGTACGTGTGTACTTCCTCATGATTAACAATCAATGAACTAACTATATTTAAAATAATAACAATTTTCATACACGTGTTATATTTCCTGTCATTATTTACTTCACAATACAGTATAACAACTGTTTACCTGGAATCACATTACATGAATTATTATGTGCAATATAAAAAGAACTCAAATGTTACAAAGAGAAGTGTCTATATGAAACCGGTAAATGTTGTGTATTTTTATATAAACATAATTTTGTCCCCACTGATTTTACTATACACAGATATTGTTATATAAGAAAAGTTCTGAAAACAATTATCTGGTGAATATTGGAATAATTGTAGGGAATATGATTTCCCTAGAATTTGTAAGACACAGGATTTAGTGAATTTTTGGATGTATTCACTAGAAACTCATTGAATAATAAAATAATAATAATAATTATCATTCTTTTTATTTTATTTTATTTTGGTTTCTTGAGAAAGGGTATCTCTGTGTAGCCTAGGCTCTCCTGGACTCACTTTGTAGACCAGGCTGACCTCCAGTTCACAGGCAACTGCCTATCTCTCCCTCCCAAGTGCTAGCATTGCATGCATGTACCACTGCACCCGTCTTCAATTATTTTTGAAGGGATTTAAGTTATTTATTTATTTATTTACTTACTTACTTATTACAATTTTTTTTGTATTTTATTTTTTCTTATCAGTTACATTTTATTAAGTTTGTATCCCAGCCGTGTCCCCCTCCCTCATTCCCTCCCAGTCCCTCCCTCCCTTCCTTATCTCCACCGTGCCCCTTTCCAAGTTCACTGATAGGGGGGACCTCCTCCCCATTCAACTGATCCTGTTTTATCAGGTATCTTCAGGACTGGCTGCAAAGCCCTCCTCTGTGGACTAACAGGACTGCTCCTCCCTTGGGGGGTGGGGAGGCCAAAGAGCCAGTCATTGAGTTCCTGTTAGAAATAGTCCTTGTTCCCCTCACTTTGGGAAACCAATTGGTTACTGAGCTACCAAGGGCTACATCCGAGCAGAGGTTCTAGGTTATATCCATACATGGTCCTTGGTTGAATGTCAGTCTAAGAAAAGACCCTGTGCCCAGATATATTTGGTTCTTGTGGAGCTCCTATCCTTTCCCCATCAGACTAACTCCCCTTCTTTCTTATGATTCCCTGTAATCTGCCAAAGGTTTGGTCATGAGTCTTTGCTTTGAAAACACTGCTAGTTAGAGGCTTTCAGATGCACTCAGTAGACTCCTGTCATAAATTTAATGCACATCCTATTTGTCTTTCTAAACGACGATTGATCATCTTACCCCATGTCTGCTCTCTTGATTATCTTTTTTAGGTATATAGATTTCATTATGTTTATCATATCGTATAGGTCTATATAAGTGAGTATATACCGTGTTTGTCTTTCTCCTTCTGGGATATTTCACTCAGAATGATCTTTCCTAGATCCCACCATTTCCCTACAAATTTCATGATTTCCTCCTTTTTGATTGCTGAGTAGTATTCCATTGTGTAGAAATACCACAATTTCTGTACCCATTCCTCCGTTGATGGACATCTGGGTTGTTTCCAGGTTCTGGCTATTACAAATAAAGCTGCTATAAACATGGTTTAGCAAGTATCCCTTTTGTGTACTTGAGCAAACTTTGGGTATATACCTAGCAGTGGTATAGCTGGGTCTTGAGGAAGCACTATTCCTAATTGTCTGAGAAAGCACCAGATAGATTTCCAAAGTGGTTGTACAAGTTTACATTCCCACCAGCAGTGGAAGAGGGTTCCCCTCTCTCCACAACCTCTCCAGCATGTGTTGTCACTTAGGGTTTTCATCTTGGCCATTCTGATGGGTGTAAGGTGATATCTCAGGGTCATTTTGATTTTCATTTCTCTGATGGCTAATGTGGTTGAGCATTTCTTTAAGTGTTTCTCTGCCATTCGATATTCCTCTGTCAAGAATTCTCTGTTTAGCTCTGTTCCCCATTTTTTAAGCTTTTTAAGCTCTTCAGCTTCTTTAGTTCTTTGTAAATACTGGATATTAGTCCTTATTACAATTTATTCACTTTGTATCCCAGTTGTAGCACCCTCCCATTCCAGCCCTCCTTCCTTTTTCTACTCCTCTTCCTTGGTCCACTGATAGGGGAGGTCCTCTTCCCCTTCCATCTGACCTTAGCCTAATAAGTCTCATCAGGACAGTATACTTTGTCTTCCTCTGTGGCTTGTGATAAGGCTGTCCCCGCCCCTCAGTGGAAGGTGGTCAAAGAGTCAGCCACTGAGGTCAAGTCAGAGACAGGCCCTGTTACCCTTACCAGGAGGCCCATTTGGAGATTGAGGTACCATGGGATACATCTGTGCAGGAGTTCTTGGTTATCTCCATGAATGGGCCTTGGTTGGAGTATCAGTCTCAGAAAAGACTCCTGGCCCAGAGTTTTTGATTCTGTTGCTCTCCTTGTGGAGCTCCAGTCCCTTCTACATCTTTCTATCTCCTGTTTCTTTCATAAGATTCCCTGCACTCTGCCCAAAGTTTGGCTATGATTATCAGCATCTGCTTTAATTCTCTGCTGGGTAGAGTCTTTCAGAGGCCCTTGGTGGTAGGCTCTAGTCCTGTTCCCTGTTTTCTCCCTATTCTGATGTCTATCCCGTTTGCCTTTCTGAATGAGGTTTGAGCATCTTACCCAGGGTCTTCCTTCTTGCTTAGCTTCTTTAGTTGTACAGATTTTAGTATGTTTATCCTATATTATATGTCTAATATCCACTTATGAGTGAGTATATACCATGTGTGTCTTTCTGCTTCTGGGATACCCCACTCAGGATGATCTTTTCTAGTTAGCCCCATTTACCTGCACATTTCATGATTTCCTTGTTTTTAATTGCTGAGTAGTAGTCTATTGTGTAAATGTACCACAATTTCTGTATCCATTCCTCAACTGAGGAGCATCTAGGTTGTTTCCAGATTCTGTCTATTACAAATAAAGCTGCTAAAAACATGGTTGAGCAAATGTCCCTGCTGTAGAGTTAAGAATATTTTGGATATACACCTAGGAGTGGTATAGCTGGATCTTGAGTTAGCACTATTCCTACTGATTGAGAAAGCACCAGATTGATTTCCAAAGTTCTTGTAAAAGTTTACATTTCCAGGAGCAAAGGAGGAGGGTTCCCCTTTCTCCACACCCGCTCCAGCATGTATTGTGACTTGAGTTTTAATCTTAGCCATTCTGATGGGTATAAGGTGAAATCTCAGTGTCATTTTGATTTGCATTTCCCTAATGACTAAGGACATTGAGCATTTCTGTAAGTGTTTCTCTGCCATTCATTATTCCTCTATTGAGAATTCTCTGTTTAGCTCTATACTCTAATTTTTAATTGCATTACTTCATTTCTTGCTGTTTAACTTCTTGAGTTCTTTATATATTCCTGGTATTAGTCCTCTGTCAGAAATAGGGCTAATAAGGATCCTTTCCCAATGTGTAGGCTGTCATTTTTTTTTCTGGCAACAGTGTCCTTTGCTTTACAGAATCTTTTCAGCTTCATGAGGTCCCATTTATTTATTGTTGCTCTTAGATCTTGAGCTGTTGGTGTTTCATTCAGGAAGTTGTCCCTTATGACAATGAGTTCAAGGCTCTGAGTAATGATAGCAATCATTCAGAATCTGATTAGAAATTGGTTTTCAAAGACAACTGTCGTATTAAAACTAAAGCCCTCATGCTGGTTTTGGTTTCTATTCCTGGATAATAAATTATACAGCTTACAAATTTGTATTTAAAATAACTATAAATTAAATGAAGCCAATAGACAATCATGTAGCCAAAAGAACAAATTCTGTGCTCCTAAGACACTATTCTTTTTTTTTAATTTAATTTTTTCTTATCAGTTATATTTTATTAACTCTGTATCCCAGCCGTGTCCCATTCCCTCATTCTCTCCCATTCCCACCCTCCCTCCCTCATCTCCACCGTGCCCTTTTCCAAGTCCACTGATGGGGGGGGGGGACCTTCTCCCCATTCATCTGATCCTGTTTTATCAGGTATCTTCAGGACTGGCTGCAAAGCCCTCCTCTGTGGACTAACAGGACTGCTCCTCCCTTGGGGGATGGGGAGGCCAAAGAGCCAGTCATCGAGTTCCTGTTAGAAATAGTCCTTGTCCCCCTCACTATGGGAAACCAATTGGTTACTGAGATACCACAGGCTACATCTGAGCAGAAGTTCTAGGTTATATCAATACATGGTCCTTGGTTGAATGTCAGTCTCAGAAAAGACCCTGTGCTCAGATATATTTGGTCCTTGTGGAGCTCCTATCCTTTCCCCATCAGACTAACTCCCCTTCTTTCATATGATTCCCTGTATGCTCCAGAAGGTTTGGTCATGAGTCTTTGTATCTGCTTTGAAAACACTGCTAGTTAGAGTCTTTCGGATGCGTTCAGTAGACTCCTGTCATACGTTCAATGCACATCCCATCTGTCTTTCTAAACGAAGATTGGTCATCTTACCCCATGTCTGCTCTCTTGATTATCTTTTTTAGGTGCATAGATTTCATTATGTTTATCATATCTTATAGGTGTATATATAAGTGAGTATACTACTCAGCAATCAAAAAGGAGGAAATCATAAATTTTGCAGGAAAATGGTGGGATCTAGACTAGATCATTCTGAGTGAAATATCCCAGAAGGAGAAATACAGACACTATTCTTGTAATTTTAAGAAATGCTGGTAGGTCTGAATTTTTTTACTTGATATGTTTCCCTATTTACTTGTATATTTCATAATTTCATTTTTTTGTCAGTTAACTCAAATTCTATCTTGTACAAATTGAGTCCAGGACAGCCAAGACTACATAAAGAAAGTATACCAATGGCTGGCTCTTTGACCTCCCCACCCCTTCTACATCCTTGCCAGGCCACAGAAGAGGACATGCAGCTAGTCCTGAAGATACCTGATAAGCTAGAATGAGATTGATGGGGAGGAGGACCTCCCCTATCAGTGGACTTGAAAAGGGCAGGGAGGAGATGAAGGAGAGAAGGTGGGATTGGGAGGGGGCTACAGCTGGTATACAAAGTGAATAACATGTGATTAATATAAAAAATAAGAAGTATAAAAATAAAAAATAAAAAATAATACATAGAATAAGACTGTTGGTGGTAGCACAAGCCTTTAATCCCAGCACTTGGGAGGCAAAGACAGATGGCTCTCTGAGGTCAAGGCTAGCCTGATCTACAGAGAGAGTTCCAGGACATTCAGGGCTCCACAGAAATACCTTGCTCAAAGAACAACAACAATAACAATAAAACCAAACAAAAAAAGAAAGAAAAGAAA
>REGO01000602.1:838511-858896 GCA_010120015.1 Rhombomys opimus
ATCAAAAATATCACCCACCATAATCAAGTAGGTTTCACCCCAGTAATACAGGGATGGCTCAACATATGAAAAACCATCAATGTAATCAACCATATAAACAAGCTGAAAGAAAAATTGAACTCATGATCATCTCATTCCATGCTAAAAAAAGGTTTTGACAAAATCTGAAACCTCTTCATGTTTAAAGTCTTGGAGAGATCCAGGATTCAAGGTACATACTTTAACAGAATATACAACACCCAAAGAGCCAACATCAAGGTAAATGGAGAGAAGCTTAAAGCATTCCTGCTAAAATCATGGACAAGACAAGGCTGCTTGAAAAATCTTTTTTCCAAAGTGAGCTATGGAAAGGTGAAACCGAAGGCATAGAGGTGGACATAATGAAGGAACTGTGACAATAACAAGCTGATAAGTCATCAAACACCTAGAACAAGACTCTTGTTCCTAACTAATGGAAAATTTATTTTAATCTGAATTGCAAATTTGGCTTCTTTGTCAAAAATCAAGTATCTGTACTATAGATGTGTGGGTTTAATTATGTGTCTTCTTTTCAATTCCAGTGATCCACCACTCTGTTTGTATGCCAGTACCATACAGTTTTTTATTATTATTGCTCTTGTATACAGCTTGAGATCAGGGATGGAGATACCTCCCGACCAACTGTTGTTGTATAGGGTTGTTTTAGCAATTCTAAGCAAGAAGGAGGACCCTCCATAGATGTAGCCCATGGCAGCTCAGTATCCAAGTGGGTACCCTAGTAAGGTGAACAGAGACTGTCTCTGACATGAACTCAGCATCTGGCTCTTTGATCACCTCCCCCTGAGGGGAAAACAGCCTTGCCAGGACACAGAGGAAGACAATGCAGCCAGTCCTGATAAAACCTGATAATTTAGGGTCAGTTGGAAGGGGAGGAGGACCTCCATATCAGTGGACTTGGAGAAGGGCATGGAAGAAGATGAGGGAGGGAGGGTGGTATTGAGAGGAAATGAGAGAGGTGGCTACAGCTGGGATATAAAGTGAACAAACTATAAATAATATAAAAAATAAAAATTTAAAAAAGAAATTATAATTCAAGGAAAGAAAGAAAGAATGAATGAATGAAAGAAATGCTCAGCATCTTTTGTCATCAGTGAAAGGCAAATTGAAACAACTCTGAGATTCCATATCACACACGTTAGAATGCCTTTGATCAAAAACACAAGATATGCTAGTGAGGATGTGGTCAAAGGAGAACTCTTATCCTTTACTGGTAGGAATTTGAACTTGTACAACCACTTTGAAAATCAATATGGCGCTTTCTCAGAAACTGAGATTAATTCTACCTCAAGAACCACCTATGCCACTCCTGTAAATAACCAAAAGATGCTCACTAACTTTGAGCACATAAATGTTCAACATTTATTTGTGCTACCTCATATGTTGTACAATTTACATGGGATTTCAAATATCTGTTCAAATTTATGTAATTAACTATCGTGTTTTTATATCCACAATGGGGAGTGTCTGATTGCTATGTAATTTTGACCTTTATTTACATATTTATTTATCATAATTTATTCACTTTGTATCCCTGAAGCAGTGCCCTCCCTTGTTTCAACCCACTCCCACCCATCCTTTCTCTTCTCCCCTATGCCTTTCCCTAGATCCCTGGTAGGGGAGGACCTCCTCCACTTTTATCTGAACCTACCTATCAGGTCTCATGAAGGCTAGTAGCACCATCTTCCCCTGTGGCCTGGCAAGGTTGCACCCTGTAGGGGGAGGTGATTAAAGAGCTGGCCATTGACTTCATGTCAGAGACAGCACTTGCACCCCTTACTAGGAAACCACTTGGAAGCTGAGAAGCCAATGGGCTTCCTCTGAGCATCGTGTCTAGGTACTCTCCATGCATGGTCTTTGGTTGGAGTACTGGTCTCTGCAGTCCCCGTGTGCCAAGTTTTTTTTTTTTGTTTGTTTGTTTGTTTGTTTTGTTTTGTTTTTTTTTTGTTTTTTTTTTGTTCCTCTTGTTCCCTCCAGGTCTTTCTTTTTAAGGACATTAGCTCAATTATGTTCATAGCAGCTTTATTTTTAATAGTCTGAATCTGGAAACAACCTAGCTATTCCATGGTACATTTACCCAATGGAATACTACTCAGCAATTAAAAACAAGAAATCATGAAATTTGCAGGAAAATGGTGGGAACTAAAAAAGATCATCAAGAAGCAGAAAGACACACAGGGTATATACTCACTTATAAGTGGATATTAGCTATATAATATAGGATAAACATACTAAAATCTATACTCATAAAGATGCTAAAAAACAAGGAGTACCCTAGGGAAGATGTTTAATCCTCATTCAGAAAAGCAAACAGGATAGATGTCAGAAGTAGGAGAAAACAAGGAACAGGACAGAAGCCTTCCACAGAGGACCTCTGAAAGACTACCCACCATGGTATGGAAGGAGATACTGAGACTCATAACTAAAATTTGGTCAGAGTGCCAGTTATCTTACATAATAAGATTTTTTTTGGTAAGATGAAATGCAGACTGGAGACACATAACAGACAAAGTATAGATACCAGTATTGAACTCCAATTTGGTGAGCCAATGAATTTTACTGGAGTTACTTGCAGTAGTATGGGTGAGGAGTTACAGGGGAGCAGCCTTGCCAGGCCACAGAGGAAGACAATGTGGCTAGTTCTGATGAGACCTGACTGGCTAGGGTCAGATGGAAGTGGAGGAGGACCTCCCTATCAGTGGACTAGGGGAAGAGCATGGGAGCAGATGAGGGAGGGAGGGGCAGATTGGGAGGGAATAAAGGAAGGTGCTACAGCTGGTATTCAAAGTGAATAAACTGTAATTAATATAAAACATTTAAATTTAAATTTAAAAAAAGAGCAGAAATAATACAGATACAGTTGTATCATGCTAGATGAAAGCTCACAAAGCTGGGAACCCAGAGCACACCTCACAGCTGGCGGGCATCTCAATAAGTCGGAAAGTGACTTTTACAGAAGGGTCTAAACCTCTTTGAGATGGCACCACTGTGTTGTTTCCAGGAAGCTGACCTGGTCTGAGAGTCTCTTCAGCTTGTGCTTTCTGAGATCCACCTTTGCACCTTGACCATCAGAGAGTCTTTCAGCAGTATTTAGTGTTTACTCTTGTAAGGAGGAGCATAATGGATTGTGTCAATTTCAATGATGTCCTTTATTTAGTTTGAGTCTTTATTTAATTATTTTGTTTTCAACCTGGTATAAGGTAAAAATATTGCTTTTATAACCATGTTAGTATAAACATCTTTCAGTAGTTAGGAAAGAAATGCAAATTTGAAAAAGCCTCATGGGAATGAAGATGAAGATAATAGATCTGGATATATTTTTAATGATGTATATATACATATACATATATATATATAATTATAATTATATATAATTAAATGAGGATTTTTTCTAGAAGTAGAAAAAGAGGAAGGGCCCAAAGAGGATATATATTTCTAAAAACAGAAGGTGTCTGTATGGCATAGCAGATGGTAAGCATAATATTTAGAAGTTTTGAATATTACAGTGAGATTGTTAAAACAGTTTTAGCTGTATTAAAACACAAGTTTCTCAGATCCATGCATTTAGACATGTCAATGGGTAATGGCTAAAAGAATGAATATATATTAAATGTAGATGTGTGAATTCGTTGGAATATAATAAGCATTTAATTGGCAAAAAGTGAGTGTGTGTGTGTGTGTGTGTGTGTGTGTGCGTGTGTGGTCTATTAAGTGCCAAGTTACTATAGGATTGTGTGAAAGAAAATATTAGGGTAAACACTGCTATAATAAAAAATACAGCTGTATTAGAGACAAAATTTAGATTTTGGTAAAAGATAAGTATTTCAAATTAAAGCTCTCCACTATGATGAAATTTCAATTTTTATTTTTTTTTAGGAGATTAAAGATTAAGGATAAAAACATGATAGTGGCAGCTACAAATTCTTTTTACAATTTGAGGTTATTTATCTGTCTTTATTAAAATCTCAAACCAACCATCCTAATTATCATTACATATATTAAATAATTAAATATACCATGACTTATTGCTTATAACTGAAATAATAGAAAGCACTGATTAGTATATGCTATTTTTAAATGTATTATTGTCAAAACAATTCTTATGATAATGTGGTATAGAGAAAAAAGAAATTAATATATTTATATACTTAAATCCCTAATAATATTTCAAAAATTTTGTGGGGTAACATTGATACATACAACACTTATGTTGTGCAGCAATCTGAACATAATTTTCCTAATTAATTTAATTACAGAGAATTGTATGATGAAAATTTAAAAGAAAAATCAATAAGGTTTTTTATAAGGTACTGAGAATATACTTACTCAGAATGTAAAATACCCAAGATTCAAAATATTATAATTAAATTGAAAATTAAAGTTAATCTCTGCCACTATTGAATGTTAGATTAATGTGTTGAAAAATACAAAACTTGGTGCTGAAGAGATGGCTTAGAGGTTAAGAGCACTGGCGAGTCTTCCAGAGGTCCTGATTTCAATTCCCAGCAGCCACATGGTGGCTCCCAACCATCTATAATGAGATCTGGTGCCCTCTTCTGTCATGCAGGCAAAACACTGTATGTATAGTAAATAAATAAATCATAAAAAAAAGAAAAATACAGAAGTTAAAAAGAAGTTACTAGAGTCATTAAAATGGTTGCTTTCCTCTGTTTGATTTTTTTTTCAAGATTGTTTCTGAAAAGCCTCATCATTATTATATTTAAGAAAATGTCATTTTATACTATTCAATAAGAAATTGTAATATTAGGTAAATAAATTGGCATTTGGGAAATGCAATAGCTGTCATGAAAAAAACAGTAACATCTCTCCCAAAACGGGGAGGAGCAAGTTATTGTCCACTTAAGAATTTTAGGCTATTTTGAAGGAAACAGCTTTCCTCATGAATGAAGCTTACGTACAGCAATCAGATATTTTTCATCTGACTTTTAGAATGTGCCTGCTGTTATACTTGATTTATTTTCAGTGTGTTTGACTCCTGGATATCAATTAACCATAATAAGAAGTGCAGAACAAAACCACTACATTAAAATTGACTCATAGGTCTTACTGACCTTATGCTATTTGTAGGATAACATACACTCTACAATTTCTTTTCTTTACCAGAGAAATAATTATTTGTTTAATTTATAGAAATTTATCTTGAAAGCTAATTAAGTAAATTTTATCATTTTCAATTTACTAGTATAAATTATTATTCTACGTTAAGTATACGTAATCTCAGTTCAATTCATTGAATGTGAGATAAAATAGAAAATAACATTTAAAGGCAAAATATTTAGTTGAATTTTATTTTTACTTAATAGCAGGTTTTCAATAGAAATTATCAACAGTATTAGTTATGTGACAATTGTTTAAATTTTAGTTACAACTCAAACAAATGACAGTTCAATTTTGGCAACTGGTTAAAGAAAAAAAAAGACAGCGTTCTTGCAATCTTCTGAGAGTCATTTACGTAAATAAAATTATTTGGATAAAATTATGTCTTAGTTTTATTAATTTACAGCTGGGATACAGACATTGGAAAGGCTAAAGTTTGAAAAATCTATTGTCTCTATCACAGAGAAAGAGTCCTAGGTTTCCTGCTGCTACTCTGAAGCAGATTTGTAAATGTTTACTAGAATATTAAAAAAATGTGATCATTGTCTTGTTCATCAGATCATTTTGATTTGATAATATAGACATTCTGTCTACAAAGAGTACACTCAACAAGCTCAAGAAAGAAATGGCTTATATCTGAACATAGAATCTGGAAATATATTATCAAATATTCAATCAAATTACTTGTTCAGAGTAATTTTGATATTTTAAAAAGACCCATATGTAATAAAGCTGCCTGATTGAAGGTCAAAAAGTCCAATCTATTATAGGATTTAAAAAAAAATGATTATTTTCTGGGAATAGCTCACAAATCTGGTAGAAGTAGAATAGTTTTGAAGGAAAAAACTAAGAAAAAGAATAGGTCATTTCTGTTCTTCATTTCCTCTGGAAGAAATAGATTCATATTTCAACTAATTAGCCCATTGTGTGAGTGGACATGCTGAATACAAGCTAACTGCTGTTTAAACTGGAGTAGATGTGTAAATATTTTTGGAAAATTTGATTTAGGTTTCATAAGTAGAGCATATTTATATTGATGTATTCAACCCAGTAAGTCCAAGCTCTGCTCATTTTATGAGAGAAAGTTCTGAAGCTTGGGGAGGTTACAAGATCTTTAAAAACTTATGAGGTGAAGACTAGTAGCTTGTAAACATTTTTAGTTCCTTAAGTCAGGATCTGGCTACAGTGTTCGAAGATAGCTACTCATTTTTTGCCTGCTCATTCTTGAGCATCACATTGAGAGTAGTGTTTCATACTGATTAACCATAAAAATTTGATCCCAATTTTTAAATGTGTTAACACATGAAATTAAAAAAGGCTGTGCTTGTTTGGTCTTTCACAACTAAATGTTTTCTCATAAAATTACTTTATTTTGTCTTTTGGAGGATCTAACTAAATGGATCATATTAAGTAAAAAAAATTTACCAACCAAACCACAACCATTTAAAATACTCCATATTTAATGTTATTAATACATTTGGGTCTCAAAATCACAAAAGTTAGTTCCTCTTGAAATAACTGAAACTCTTACTTAAAGATACTGAGAAGTTTAGATATGCTAATCCATTCCCTATAGGAAAGACAACAGGATTATGCAATTACACAGAGACAATGAATATGTTCTTCTAAGAAGTACTCAAACACATATTTATTTTGAAAAAATATTTCTGTTTCATTTGTATTTATTTTTAATACATGTTTTCCTTTTTGCCTCATATTAAAAATAGATTTTTAGCCACAAAATATATCCTTATTATTATGGTTTTCTCTCCTTCTACAACTTCTATGTCTCTTCCATTCTCCTCCCATTATGGATTCATCCCAGTTCTGATCTCATTATAAAACAAATATATAATATAATATAATATAATATAATATAATATAACATAATAATTAATATAATGTAATATACTATAATAATAATGGAATAGTATATTGTAATATATAATTAATATAATATAGCAAAAACTAATATATCCAATTAGACAAAATAAAACTGAAGGAAAATATCCCAAAATAAGGCACAATAATCAGAGACCCACTTTTTCACACATTGAGGAATACCATAAAACGCTCAAATGGAAGCAAGAGTACATATAGAAAGGACCTATTTCACCACCATGAAGGCCCTATACATGCTGCTTCAGTCTCTGTCAGTGCATATGAGCTTTGCACATGCTAACTTAGAGAAACTAGTTTTTTGGTATCCTGTGTCACCTCTGCCACTTTCACTCTTTCCTTTAAAAAAAATTATATTTATTACAGTTTATTTACCTTGTATTCCAGCTGTAGTGCCCTCCCTCAATCCTTCCCAATCCCACCTTCCCTCTCTCCTCTGCTCCCTGGCCCTCTCTAAGCCCCCTGGGGAGGTCCTCCTCCCCTTTCATCTGAACCTAGCTTATCAGGTCTCATCAGGACTGGCTGCAATGTCCCCCTCTGTGGCCTAGCAAGGCTGCTCCTCCTGGGAATGGGGAGGGGAAGGTCAAAGAGCTAGCCATTGAGTTCATATCAGAGACAGTCCCTGTTCCCAGTACTAGGAAATCTACTTGGATACTGAGCTGCCATGGGCTACATCCAAGCAGGGGTTCTACGTTATATCCATGCATGGTACTTGTTTGGAGAATCAGTCTCAGAAAAGACCCCTGTGCTCAGATATATTTAATCCTTGTGGTGCTCCTGTCCTCTCCAGTTCTTAATAACTCCTTCTTCTTTTATATGATTCCCTGCACTCTGCCTGAGGTTTTGTTATGAGTCTCAGTATCAGCTTTGATACACTGCTAGGTAGAGTCTTTCAGAGGCCCTCTATAGTAGGTTCTTGTCCTGTTTCTTGTTTTTTCCTACTTCCAATGTCTGTCCCATTTGTCTTTCTTAGTGACGATTGATCATCTTACCCTGGATCCTCTTTCTTGTTTAACTTCTTTGGGTGTACAGATTTTAGTATGTTTATCCTATCTTTTAGGTCTAGTATCCACTTTTGAGTGAGTATAAACCTTGTGTGTCTTTCTACTTCTGGGATACCTCACTCAGGATGATCTTTTCTAGATCCCACCATTTGACTGCAAATTTCATGATTTCCTTGTTCTTTTTTTTAATTTTATTTTTTTTAAATATTAGTTACAGTTTGTTAACTTTGTATCCCTGCTGTATCCCACTCCCACTTTCCCTCCCAATCCCCCCTCCCACCCTCATCTCTTCCCTGCCCCTTTACAAGTCCACTGATAAGGGAGGACCTCCTCCCCTTACATCTGACACTGGTTTATCAGGTGTCTTCAGGACTGGCTGTAAAGTCCTCCTCTGTGGCCTAGCAGGGCTGCTCCTCCCTGTGGAGGGGGGGAGGAGTCAAAGAACCTTCCATTGAGTTCTTGTCAGAAACAGTCTCTGTTCCCCTTATTAGGGTACCCACTTGGATACTGAGCTACGAAGGGCTACATATGAGCAGGGGCTCTAGGTTGCATCCATACATAGTCCTTGTTTGGAGAAACAGTCTCATAAAAGACCCCTGTGCCCAGATATATTTGGTCCTTGTGGAACTCCTGTCCTCTTCAGATCGTAATAACCCCCCCCCTTTTTTTGATTCCCTGTATTCTACTGGAGTTCTGGTTATGAGTCTCAACATCTGCTTTAATACACTGCTAGGTTGAGTCCTTCAGAGGCCCTCTGTTGTAGGCACTTGTCTTGTTACTTGTTTGCTCCTACATCCAATGTCTATCCCATATGTCTTTCTAAGTGAGGATTGATCATACTACCCTAGTTCCTCTTTCTTGTTTATCTTCTTTAGGTGGATAGATTTCAGTATATTTATCCACTTTTAGGTCTATATAAGTGAGTATATATCATGTCTGTCTTTCTGTTTTTTGGATACCTCACTCAGGATGATTGTTTCTAGGTCCCACCATTTGCCTGCAAATTTCATGATTTCCTCGTTTTTAATTGCTGAGTAGTAAGTATTCCATTGTGTAAAAGTACCACAATTTCTGTATCCATTCCTCAACTGAGGGACATCTGTGTTGTTTCCTGGTTCTGGCTATTAGGAATGAAGCTGCTACAAACATGGTTGAGCAAAAGTCCTTGTTGTGTACTTGAGCAAATTTTGGATATTTGCCTAGGAGTGGTATAGCTGGATCTTGAGGAAACAGTATTCCTAATTGTCTGAGAAAGCGCCAGATTGATTTCCAAAATGGTTGTACAAGTTTGCATTCCCACCAGCAATGGAGGAGGGTTCCCCTTTCTCCACAACCTCTTCAGCATGTGTTGTCACTTGAGTTTTTGATCTTAGCCATTCTTGTGGGTGTCAGGTGAAATCTCAGGGCCATTTTGATTTGCATCTCTCTGATGGCTAAGGACATTGAGGATTTCTTTTTATTATTATTATTATTATTATTATTATTATTATTATTTACATTTTATTAACTCTGTATCCCAGTTGTATCCAGCTTCCTATTCCCTCCCAATCCAACCCTCCTTCCCTCAGCTCCTTCCTGTCCCTCCAGTCCATGGATTGGGGAGGACCTCTTCCCCTTTCATCTGGCCCTGGATTTCTTTAAGTGTTTCTCTGCCATTTTGTATTCTTCTACAGAGAATTCTCTGGTTAGCTCTGTACCCCATTTTTTAATTGGATTGCTTGATCTGCTGCTTTTTAACTTCTTTAGTTCTTTATATATTCTGGATATCAGCTCTCTGTCAGATATAGGGTTGGTGAAGATTCTTTCCCAGTCTGTAGGCTGTCGTTTTGTTTTGATGACTATGTCCTTTGCTTTACAGAAGCTTTTCAGTTTCATGAGGTCCCATTTATCGATTGTTGCTTTTAGAGCCTGTGTTGTTGGTGTTCTGTTCAGGAAGTTGTCTCTTGTGCCAATGAGTTACAATGTCTCACCCAGTTTTTCTTCCCACTTTTTTCTGATTTAATGTATCTGCTTTTATGCTGATATCTTTGATCCACATGGACTTTAGTTTTGTGCAGCGTGATAAATATGAATCTATTTTCATTTTTCTGCATGTAGACATCCAGTTGGACCAGCACCATTTGTTGAGGATGGCATGGTATTGTCATAGAAATACAATAGTGGATCAATGGAACTGAATAGAAGACCCTAAATTAAACCCACATACCTATGGATATTTGATTTTTGACAAAGAATCCAAAACCATTCAGTGGGAAATATTTCCTTGTTCTTAATTGCTCAGTAGTATTCCATTATGTAAATATACCACAATTTCTGTATCCATTCCTCCATTTAGGGACTTCTGGGTTGTTTCCAGGTTCTGGCTATTAGGAATAAAGCTGCTACCAACATGGTTGAACAAATGTCCTTGTTGTGTACTTGATTTCACTCTTTCCTCTTTGAAAGCTATTTTATTTATGTTTCTTTTTTCTTTTTCTCCCTATTTCACCCCAATCCCTTACAACACTCCAATACCAGGTGGGTTAGAGAAAGGATTAGTGGGAGAGAGGGGACACAGTTCTTTTTTACATATTTTCTTTGTTATTTGTATTTATTACAATTCACTTTGTATTCAGTCTGTAGCCCTATCCCTTATCTCCTCTTAATCCCACCCTCCTTCCCCCAACCCCTCCAAGTCCCTCTTATACTCTTTCTAGTGAACAGGGCTTCTTCAGTCCTCATGAGAATGATTTTATGAAGACAAACTATTCATGTTCCAAGGTCACTCCGTCTTTGCATAGTCTTTCTCTGGGTCTATGTAATTGTCCCCATCTTCTGCAGGAGGAAATGTCTCCAGTGATGGCTGAGGAAGGCCTTGGTCTATGAGTAGAGCTGAATATCATTAAGGGTCATTTTGTTCAAAACCATCAAAAATGGAAGGAATATCCATCTGTGGGAGAAATTGGCTATTCAGAAAGGCTGTGATCTAAATATATACTTCTATATCTTTTTGCAACATGGTTGCAACTAAACAATAATTATTATACTGCACAGAATTTTATGTAATAAGTGTTGTGCTCAATAACTTTTCATGAGGTCATTTATTTCTCTAGATTTTCTTAATTTTACCATTTAGGTTTGTGTTTTCTAGTCATGCAAAATAATTTTGAACAAAACACCATCTGTTGAGGAGCCATAGGTGATATGAGAATGAATTCTTCCAGTGTAAAAATTGACAGTACTGAGTCCTCAAGAACAAGAAACACTCTAAACTGCATTCATGTTCAGCATCTTAGAGCTTAGCTAGATCATATCCTAAAAGAATAAGTTCTTTAAACATTGCTTTAACTATCATAAGTACCAAATCTAGTAGAGATTAAGATTAAGGGATTAAGGCAGAAGTATAAACTACCTGACACTTAATGCTTAGTGGTGTCCTGGTTTATATATGTGTGTGTCTGAGTGTATGTATATTTTTATATATTATATATATTTATATGTAAACAGTTTATATTGGTGTGGTAAATATACATATTTAACTTAAAATAATGGTCACAGCAGAAATTTATTAAGCTTGATTTTATCAAGCTAAGTTTAAAATTTTCAGAATACTAGAGAGTGAAGTTCTATGATCAATACAATTTGAATGTATCTTGTTTAGTTATCTCAAATATATGTCCTACATAATGTGAAATGTTGATTACTTCACTTACAGAGTAGATATAAAACCACACATCTGTACATTTGCATGACTCATTAGATGAATGAAATAAAATTAGCATAATTTACACTGTACCTCAGCATGTTTAAAATCAAGGTAACTTTAAGATAATTTAGTAAAATAATCATAGGTTACTCCTTTAGTGGTATCATAGTTTAATTCGAACTAAGAAATATATTTTATTTGTTCTTAAAAGGAAAGGGAATAAAAAGAATGTTTTGGGAATTCAACAGAAGAATTATCTATGTGAATCAGCCTTAATATATAAGGGATAAATCTATACCACACCTTACAAAAAAATGAACTACTAAGTTTGGAAACGATATCTCTCATCTTAACATCATTCTATTCTCTGTTGAGATATAGATGGGCCCTCAATAAAAAGAAAGTGTTAAACCTTCATCTTAACTGGGTATGTGTTTAGACTAGGGAGGCTGGTAGGACAAAAGCATAAGAGAGAGAAATGAAAACTCTTTCAGCACTGTATTATTATATTTCTAAAGATACAGTTGAAAAGGGCTGGTTTTGTACCATTTCTTTCAGTGAATTACAGAATAGAATCACCAATATGGAGGAATCCATTGTTGAACAGCTCCTGAAATGTACTGCTTTATTCTATGCTAGAAAGGCTCATTGCAAGAAACATTTGTTTACATGGTGTTCAAATACTCAATCTGTAGAATGACATATAATAAAAGCATATAGCTAACATGATAAAATATGAATGAAAATTAATGAGAATCAGAATATAATGAGGAGTACCTCCCCTAGGACTAAGGAAGGGACATGGGGGTGGGGAGAGAGGGAAGGAGAGTAAGACCTAGAGGAGATGAGGGAGGGGATAACAGCCAGTATCCAAAGTAAATAAATTAAAAAATAATAAAAATAGAGAAAAATTTTAAAAGAAATGTACTAACATAAAAAGAAAGAAAAAAGAAGAAGAAAACTTCTGAGGAAAATAAAGGAGCAAAAAAGGAGAAGAAAAATGTGTCATAATTGTTAGAACAACAATGTTGTATACAATTGCTTCATACGTATTTAAGATTGGTTTTGTTTGTTCTTGTAATGAGAAAAGCAGTGTTTATTACACACATTTCACAGGTAAAAAGAAACATTGTGTCAGTTCTGTGGGTTGAAAGCATAAAAGCATAAAAATAAATATTGTTTTCAGGATCGTCTCTCTGTAGGAAATACTATAGCTACTACTATTATTACTACTGATTCTGCTACTGCTACAACTAGTACCACCACCACCACTACTAGTTACATTCTGAATCTGTTCTTTCACATTTTGTAGCATTTCTCATTTGATGCCTCTTCCTCCAGCAGCCTGTATAGCACCTTCCAATAGTATGAATTCTAGACAAAAGATGAAACTCTCAGTCCAGTTCCAACTCAGTTTATTTGTGTGGTAATTGTAAATTGTGTGGTGCCTTAAGCTTCCTTTTTTTCTAGGGTTAAGATATAAATTTGCTCCATCTCCAAATGGGTTACAATTTATCTACTTTGTGCACAAACAACCAAAACATAAAATCAACCTAAGATTACCATTAAATATATCATACCAGCTTTTTATCTCTTGGTGCTTAGAGGGTGATTCTGGTCCTATTATGTCAAAAAAACAATTCAGAGTACTATTTAAAAGCTGCTATGTTTCAAAGCATTTCACTCATACTGTGCCTTCTATGAACATTAAACAACTCTAAGCAAGCATTAACTTGGGCAGTTATGGGACTGTATGTAATTGTTCAGATTTGGTGACTTTAATTTTCTCCATGTATCCATTTTGTTTTCATCACCTTGAATATTATCTTCCCACTCATTGTCCTCTTGAAACTCTGCAAGTTTTTACATTTTATGGGACATGAGTAAAATAATCATATATTTTGGAAAAGTAAACTATTCTTTTTAGGTCAGAACCATCATAATCATTAGGAATTTTTGATTACCAAGTAATATAATGATTGCCAAATGATAAAGTATTTGGATAAAATGTTAAACATTAGATCTATAAAATAAATAGATATAAAAGAATAAAACCTGACATTATGTAATATTCTTTATAATTTCTTTGTTAAGACATAATTTTATGAAGTTATATACTCATAGCAAACAAAATTTCACAAGTTTTTAATTGAATGCTATAAAAAAATTCTGAAGTAGGCAATATTTTACAAAATATATTCGGTAGTATATTTTATTCATGAAACCAAATGGCTTATCTACTTTTTAAAACATTTTGTTTTCTATATACTCTATTTGTTATAGTGAACATATTTTAGATTAAATTTAACAATAATATTGTCATTACTGTAAAATATTTAACAACTCATCCCCAAATCTACTTTTAATTAATAATTTCTTTTTTATTCACTTTTCAGCCTGGTTGCAGTCTTACCCATCCTTCCCTTCCAAACCACTCCTCTCCCCACACTTGTCTATTTCTCAGAAAAGGGAAGTACCCTTTCCTGTCCACCACAGCTCATCAAGTTAAATCAGGACTGAGAATGTCTTCTCCATCCCTGGCATGGCAAGGCAGTCTTGGCAGAAGGAAGTTATCAAAAAGCTAGCAGTGGGTTCATGTCCAAGGTAGTTCCCATTTTCCTTACTAAAGGACCCACATGAAACCTAAGCTGCCCATCCCTTGCATCTTTGTATGCATGGTCCCTGGTTGATGCTTTAGTCTCAGTAAGCCCTTCTGGGTCCTGTTTAGTTGACTCTGTCACTATTCCTGGAAGGGGAGATACTAGAGACAGAGGTAGTGGTTGATGAGAGGGACCAGTGTAGGAGATGGGGTGTAGTGAGCTAAAATGGTGGAGATCAGACCTGGGGAGAGAGAGGAAGAGAGGACAGAAGGTTTGTAGAGAAAAGAGAAACTGAGAGTGCGGTTATCCCCGTGACAAGCTGCAAACCTAAACCTAGGCTCCTGGGAAAATATGGGGGGATTCAGGGAGAGACACCAAGCAGCAGTAGCCATACAAAATCCAAAATACACAATGGCAATTAACTGCCTGAAATATACTTAAGTAAGTCTAGTGTAGTTTTCTGTAATTGGGAATTGCCTGACTTTTTAACATGAAAATAAAATTCAGTTGCAATTAAGTATAATAGAATACCACACATACAGTTAAAAAAAAATTGGTGCTCTAAAAACAATTCTCTGCTCAGTTTATAGTATGTTTTGCAACCCAGTGAGGTAAATTTTGAAAGACAAGATAAGAATGTAATCATTGTTGCATGTGACATTTTGTTCTTTTATCTATTCATATTTACAATGAAAATCACTAGATCTTATTTCATGTCAGGACTCATAAGAAATGTTATAATAAATAGAAAAAATAAGAAATTCATTTAGAGGAAATATTATGTTTTAAATTTTGATGGGTGTCTCCTAAAAGGCATGTTTTTTTTAACTCCTCCATAATGAAGATAACTTCTACATACTTACTTCAATTGCTTCCATACTTTTTCACCAATGCATATAGCACATCATTAGTAATATTTAAAACAAGCAGAAACTATGAAGGAAAGAAGAAGTTACATTAGCAGTACTAACAAAGATTTTGTAATTATTTTGAAATTAAAATATGTCAAATGTAGTAAGGGGAACAAAGGCAGTCACTGGCATAAACTTGTTTGTCTGCTCTTTGTTCACTTCCCCCTGGTGAGGTGACCTTACTAGGACTCAGAGAAAGAGAATCCAGACAGTCCAGATGAGACCTGATAGGCTAGGGTCAGATAATTGGAGAGGAGGACCTCCTCTCTTAGTTGTCTAAGGAAGGGACATAGTGGGGGAAGAGGGAGGGTGTGACTGGGGGAAATTGAGGGAAGGGTCTACAGCTGGGACACAAAGTGAATAAATTGTAAAAAATATCATAATAATGATGAGAAAGGTAAAGAAAAAAATTAAAATATGGCTATTGAGGAAATAATAATTTTGGCTGTATATAATTATGAAATTTCTTGCATACCTATTGTTGTCATAAGAAACCATCAAATGGCAGAGAAACACTTAAAGAAATGCTCAATGTCCTGAGTAACGGGGGTATGCAAATCAAAACTACCCTGAGATTTCACCCTGCACCCATCAGAATGGCTAAGATCAAAAACTCAATTGACAACATGCTGGAGAGTATCTGGAGAAAGGGGAACATAACTCCACTGCTGGTGGGATGTAAACTTGTACAACCACTTTGGAAATCAATCTGGTGCTTTCTCCGACAATTAGGAAAAGCGCTTCCTCAAGATCCAGCTATACCATACCTAGGCATATATGCAAAAAATGCTCAAGTATACAACAAGGACATTTGTTCAACCATGTTTTTAGCAGCTTTATTCATAATAGCCAGAAGGTTGTAACAACCCAGATGCCCCTCAACTGAGGAATGGATACAGAAATTGTGGTATATCTAAACAATGGAATATTACTCAGAAACAAAAAACAAACAAACAAAAAAAAACAAAAAAAAAAGGAAATCATAAAATTTGCAGGCAAATGGTGGGAACTGGAAAAGATCATCCTAAGTGAGATATCTCAGAAGCAGAAAGACAAACAGGGTATATCCTCACTCATAAGTAGATACTAGATATATAATATATGATAAACATACTAAAATCTGTATATGTAAAGAAACTAATCAAGAAGGATGACTCTGGTTAAGATGATCAATCCCCATTCAGAAAGGTAAAGAGAATGGACATCAGAAGAGAGAGAAAAGAGGGGAAGATTTCAGGAGCCTACCACAGAGAGCATCTGAAAGGCTCTACCCTGCAGGGTATCAGAGCACATACTGAGACTTATAGCCAATCTTTGGCAGAGTGTAGGGTATATTTGAAAGAAGGATGAGATGGTAAGACCTAAAGAGGGCAGATGTTCCACAGGGAGAGCAACAAAACCAAAAAATCTGGACACAGGGGTCCCTTCTGAAACTGATACTCCAACCAAGGACCATTCATGGAGATAACCTAGAACCCCTGCACAGATGTAGCCCATGGCAGTTCAATGTCCAAGTGAGTTCCATAGTAATGGGAACAGGGACTCTCTCTGGCATTAACTGATTGGTTTGATCTTTGATCACCTCCCCCTGAGGGGGAAGCAGCCTTATCAGGCCACAAAGGAAGACAATGCAGCCACTCCTGATGAGACCTAATAAACTAGTATCAGAAGAAAGGAGAGGAAGACCTCTCCTATCAGTGGACATGGGTGGAGAAAGGGGAGGGAGGGTCAGATTGGGAAGAGAGAAGGGAGGGAGCTACAGGGGTATACAAAGTGAATAAACTTTAATTAACAAAAATAAAAATAAAAAAAGAAAAAGAAACCATGACTGAAGCAATTTATGTGGGGAAAAATTTTATTGTTTTGTTTTTTGTTTTTTGTTTTTTTTGTATTTCATTCAGAGAATGCATATATATCCATCAAGGAACCAGCATTAGATAAGAAAAGCATGGCTCGGGAGTCATAGCCGAGAACTTTCATCCTGATCTACCATTGTTAGCAGCAAAAGAAAGAGTCAGGCAGCTAACTGGGAATGGTATGAGTTTTGAAACCTCAGAACATGCAAATTTCATGTTTTCCTTATTTTCAATTGTTGAATAGTATTCCATTGGGTAAATGTACCACAATTTCTGTATCCTTTCCTTGGTTGAGAGACATCTAGGTTGTTTTTAGATTCTGGCTGTTACAGATAAAGTTGTTTTGAAAATACTTGAGCAAATGTCCTTGTTGTATGTTTGAGCATCTTTCATACATATATTCAGGAGTGGTATATGTGGATCTTGAAGTAACACGATTCCTAGTTTTATGAGAAAGCACCAGACTGATTTCCAAAGTGGTTGAGTGAGATATCCCAGAAGCAGAATGACCCTCATGGTGTATACTCAATTATAAGCGGATATTAACCATATAAATAAAGGTAAACATACTAAAATCTTAGTCCTAGAGAAGGTAAAGAATGAGGAGGACCATAAGGAAGAGGCTTAATTCTCATTCAGAAGGGCAAACAGGAGAGACATCAGAAGTGGGAGAAGACAGGGAACAGGACAGAAGCCTATCACAGAGGGCCTCTGAAAGTCTCCACCCACCAGGGTGTCAGAGCAAATGCTGAGACTAATAGCCAAACTTTGAGCAGAGTGCAGGGAATCTTATAAAAGAAGGGGAAGATAGAAAGACCTGTAGGGGACAGGAGTGCCACATGGAGACCAACAGAAGCAAAAAATCTGGGCCCCGGCGGCCTGCATAGACTTATGAATAAAAAAAGGTTCACACATGGAGAAGACCTCCCTGCCCATATGTAGCCTGTTGGCGGTACAGTCTACATGGAGATGAACTAGTAAGAGGAACAGGGGCAGTGTCTGGCATGAACTCGGTTACCTGCTCTTTGATCACATCTGTCTGGCTGGGTGGCCTTACTAGGCTACAAAGAGAGAGAGGATCCAGAAAGTCCTGATGAGACCTGATAGGGAATGGTCAAATAGGGGAGGAGGACCTCCCAAACAAGGGACAAAGAGAGGGGCATATGGTGGAAGGGGGAATGAAGGCTGGACAGGTAAGAGATAAAGGAGGGCTCTATAGCTTTGATGCTAAGTGAATAAATTGTAGTAAACATAATAATTAATAATAATTATGATAATAATAATAATTTTTAAAAAGAAAACTGTTATTCCTAGCAGTACATTGAAGCAGATGCTGAGTCTAGAGGAGACAGGTTCTCTAAAAGAAGTCCAACAGAATCAAAAACAACGGGACCAGTGGGGCCTGCAGAGACTGATAAATCAACAAAAGATCTTGCATGGAGAGGGGGCTACAGCCAAGATAGAAGTCAATAAATTGTAATAAATAAAAATAAAATGTTTAGAAGTTCAAAACCCCAAGATTCTTTTAATATTTTTAATTAAATTTATTTTTTTTTATTAGTTACATTTTATTAACTCTGTATCCCAGCTGTATCCTGCTCACTTATTGAGACTCAAGGCAGTCTCTGTAAACAGGTATACAATAAAAACGAAAATTGCCTTTCAGAATGGGGATTGAGCATTTTAGTCAGGGTCTTCTCTCTTAATTAGTTTCTTTAGATGTGCAGATTTTAGTAGGTTTATCATATGTTATATGTCTATATGAGTGAGTATATACCCTGTGTATCTTTCTGCTTCTGGGACAGCTCACTCAGGATGATCCTTTCAAAGGGAATGGACATCAGCAGAAGAAAACAGGAAACAACCTAGAAACCTGCCACATAGGGCCTCTGAAAGGCTCTGTCCTGGAGACTATCAAAGCAGCCGCTAAGACTTATGGCCAACTGTCAGGCAGAGTGCAGGGAATCTCATGTAAGAACTGGGAAATAGTAAGAGCTGGAGAGGACAGGAACCCCACAAGGAGAGCAACAGAACCAGATAATTTGAACAAAGGGAACTTCCCAGAGACTCATACTCCAACCAAATACCATGCATGGAGATAACCTAGAACCCCTGCACAGATGTAGCCCATAGCAGTTTAGTGTTCAAGTGGGTTACATAGTAATGGGAAGAGGGACTGCCTCTGACATAATCTGATTAGCCTGCTCTTTGATCACCTCCCCCTGAGGGACGAACAGTCTTGCCAGGCCGCCACAGAAGATAACAATGCAGCTACTCCTGATGTGATCTGATAGACTAAGATCAGAAAGAAGGAGAGGAGGACCTTCTTTATCAGTGGACTTGAGGAGGGGCATACATGAAGAAGGAGGGAGGGTGAGATCGGGAGGGGAGGAGGGAGGGGCTTATGGGGGGATAAAAAGTGAATAAAGTGTAATTAATAAAATAAAATGAAAAAAAAATAAAAAGAATATTGCATACCTTCAAAAACAAAGAAAGAAACAAACAAAAACCCAAAGCCTGACCCTGTAGTCCATGTATTCCAAAAAAGTCCACCTGTTCTTATCCTTTACAAACAGTACCAAAAGCTAAAGACTGAGAATTCCAATATAAAAGTCTATAGAGAACATTGTCATTCAAACCACCACATCAGTCTACAAAGGCCTTTAAGTCTACAAAGACCTTATATCACTGTCATCACATAATTTTTTACTTTTCTGTTTTTCATCATCTGATGGAGATGGTTTATGTTACCATACTGCTATTATAGGGCTCAAATATTATAATTTTTCAGGTAAAGTTTGTAAATGCTTAACAATATTTCAGTATGAATAAAATTTTATCTCCCTTAAAACTCAACTTGGTAGGAAAGGTAAAGCAGAAGATTGAGGAAATCACACTCTATATAGCAAGAAAGACTAAGAAGATTCAACATTTCATACTAGATATAACTGCATTAAACAGCAAAGCATCAGTGTCTTTTTTTTTATGTATCAACATTTTATTGGAAAATGACTAAATGTTAGCACCTGTGAAAACTCCAGAGGTAAAGAAAAGATGAAAATTTTGACATCCAGGAGGTTCAACACAACAAAAGAGTAAACAATGGCTCAAGTAACAGAGCTCCAAGAGAGGAACCTATTACACTGGGGACTGAGAATAATTAGAACATAATGCTGGGACATATGATCCAATACTAGTGAAGGATGGGGTTGGAATAAGATATTTTGCCAACTCTTTATGCATTCATGGGATTATTTTCTTTTTTTTCATAGCAGC
>REGO01000602.1:869390-880262 GCA_010120015.1 Rhombomys opimus
GTGGGATAGCTTGTGAGGGTTACACCTCTTCCTCAGGCTCCTTGTGCAAATTAACCTATTGTTCTGAGATGTTTTACTGGTTAAAAGTAACTCCTCAAAAAAAAAAAAGTGGTCAGAAGGCTGGAGGCAGAGGAGGAGGCAGAGACTTGAGACTTGCTGCTGGCAGTGCTTGCTGCAGCAGTCTGCCTTTTGCTATGGCTGTCGAGTCTGGACCTTTAAAAAGTTTCCTGTGTGCTCTGTGTTTATTTTATTAATTTTAATCCTCACACCCAACTCAAGAACCGTTCGACTCTGCACGGCTGGCTCCGGCACTGCTTTGATAGTCTGCAGGAAAGAGCCTTTCAAAGGCCCTCTGTGGCAGCATCTGGCACTTTCTCAGACAACTAGGAATAGCGCTTCCTCAAGATCCAGCCATACCACTCCTAGGCATATATCCCAAAGAGGTTCAAGTACACAATAAGGATATTTGCTCAACTATGTTTGTAGCAGCTTTATTTGTAATAGCCAGAAGCTGGAAACAACCCAGCTTCCCCTCATCTGAAGAATGGATACAGAAATTCTGGTACTTCTACACAATGGAATATTACTCAGCAATGAAAAATAAGGAAATCATGAAATTTGCAGGTAAATGGTGAGACCTGGAAAGGATCATCCTAAGTGAGCTGTCCCAGAAGCAGAAAGGCACACATAGTATATACTCACTCATATGGACATATAATATAGGATAAACCCGGTTTATTAACCATATTTTAAGAGAGAACTATTACTTGCAATTGTAACCTAGTAGACTTTCATTCATTTTTGGTGAATGAAAGTCAAAATTACCAAAGTAATCACACAAACAGGAGATGTGGAGAAAAATAACTATTATCTGAAGCAAACTAAAAAAGAAGGTGTGTCACTGGGCATGTGTTTGTGGTTTCCTAAGTCCATACCCAGCAAAAACTCATGGTCTTCCCAACTCCTTGCCTGTAGGACAGGATGTGAACTCTTATCCACTGAGCTCATATCATGCCTGCATTTCTACCAGCACTCTTCTTACCATGATGGTCATGCATTTACCATCTTGATTTTGGCTTTATATAGAAAGGAACATATGTAAAGCAGTTGTGCAATATTCAACCTCAACCGTGGCCTAACAGCAGAGTCCTGAATGGAGACTCAGTGAGGCTTGCAATGGATCTGTGAGTGTGAAAACTGAACTATCTTGGAGACCCCAAAATGTTAGAGATGACAGAGTCCTGATGCACCTTCCAAGGAGAGCTGCAGAGAGGGAGCGGAGCAAGCACAAATGCGAGAAGTATGTTGCAGTCAAAAAGCTGGAGAGAGCTAGACATCTGATGAACCATCGAATACGCCTTTGTCATTGTATATATACGCTGCAGAATTTAGACTTTTTCCAGCTTCGTTTTGGTCTCTCTTTGGTACAGTGTTTCCTTATTATTCTCCTCTCTCCCTTCTGAAATGGTAATGTATATTCGATGCCATTGTATGTTGGAAGTATATAATTTGCTTATTGATTTAACAAGGAGTACATTTAAGAGATGGTTTTCAGTCTCATAAAAGCCTTTGGATTTATACCCTATTTATACACTGTGTAAGACTATGGAGACTCTTGATGTAGGGCTAAATGCTTTTTTGCAGTATGATGTGGAAGAAGTCTATGGGGGCTAGGGAGTGGAATGTAGTAGTTTCAATGACCACATCCTCATAGCTCCTTTATTTGAATGCTTAGTTCCCAATTGCTGGACTGTTAAGGAAGGGTTAGGAGATGCAGCCTTGTTGAGGAGATGGGTCACTAAGATCAGGCTTTGTAATTTCCAAAGCACATACTGGGTCCCAGGCTCTGGCTTTCTTTGCCAGCTGCATGTGTATCAGAATGTAAGGTCTAAGCTACTGCTACATGCTTAGTCTTCCTGCTGGCCACTCTGCTCCCTGTCATAATGATCATGGACCAATCCTCTGAAACTATAAGCACACACACAATTAAATGTTTTCCCCATTTTCCTCCATGCCCCGCCCCCTTTGGCTTACTAGTATTTTATAGAGCATTTAAAAATTTTATGTTAGTTTATTTACTTAATATCCCAAGGGTGCTCCCTCCTTCCCCTCCTCCCAGTCCCCCTCCACCTTTTCCTCCTTCCCTTTCCCCTCTCCATTTTCCTTCGGAACAAGGAAGTCCCTCCCCGTTTATTAACCTTCCCCAGAACATCAAGTAACATCAGGATTGCTCATATATTCAACTCCTGAGACCAGGCAGCCCTGCCAGGGGGAAGGGATCCAAAAGCAGGCAATATAGTACGTGTTAGAAACAAAGAGACCAAACAACAACTCATTAGGTGTCACACATGAAGACCAAGCACCTCTTTGTCTACATGTGTGCCAGAGGCCTCGGGTAAGATCCAGCCAACAGCAAGTCTAGAAAGATGCTAGGTCTTTCAGCCAAGCTTGGGGCAGAACTCTGAGGGTCCTTCAGCAGTGTTGGGGGAAATATGGACGGACCTAGAAAGGAACAAAAACCTCACAAGAAGACCACCTAAGATAGCTAACCCAGTCCCATGGGAGCTTGCAGAGACTGAGACATCAACTAAGGGGTCTGCATGATCTGGTCCTAGGCCCCCTGCACACAGAAACATTTTCCTTTTAAGTGATAATACACATAGAAAGAAGTACAGAGGACAATCATTTGGTCACAGTTATAGAACAGTGATATACCAATATAGCTTAAAATTCAGTATTACTCATCTTTTTTAATTAAAACACAATCACATAATTTCTTATTTTACTTTCCTTCCTCCAATGCTTCACGTCTTTCCTTCTTTTTCCTTTTCAAATTCCATTTTTTAGTAGGTGATAAATTAAGGTTCTAAATAGCTTTTAGCTAACAATTGCGTGGAATCATCTGACGTTAATTTTTTAAAGTTAAACCAATAAAAGAAAATAAAGAAGAAAAAAGAGTAGGGCAGAGGGACAGTAGTTAATGGATCAAATTTAGATTCATTAAGTAGAGCGATATTTCAGTTTGAGAACAGATAATTGAGAACAATTAGATTCAGTTTCTATAGGATGGGAAAGTAGAAAGATAGAATCTGTTAAAAGCACAAAGATGGAAAATCTCAGGTATAAATATTAACGGGGGGGGTGAATGATTATGTCTCATACAAGATTTCTGTTTGTTTTGTTTTTGGAAAAAAATCCATAGTATTAAATGTGCACTTTTTTGATGGGGTAAGATTAGGAATTTATCAGATTGAAAGATGAAGAAATGAAGAGTATGGTAGATTATGGCTGAATTTGAATATTGCAGAGAAAATCACAGGTGAGACCTGAAAAATATATGCAAAATCTGAATAAGTGTGGTTAAAATCTATTATTTGAAAGAAGTAACCTATATGGTTTCCTGAGTCTCCTGAGTTCTCCTGACCAACAACTCCAAAGGATTTGTTATGTTTAGTGTTAGGGTTGTTGTTAACAGATTATGGTTATTGATCAGAATAATGTTCTTGGCATTATCAACAAGCCGCATGTTTCATTTGAAAGACACACACACACACACACACAGACACACAGTAGTTTCATGTAAATACAAAATGATATAATGTCTTAATACTTTTCCAAAATCTTTAGTGTTATTTATCACTTCTACCTTCTTTTCCTCAGGTATAGTTCTCCCTCATCCTTTCCCCTGTAAAACTCAACCCTTCTCTTTTTTACCATCTTCCACTTCAAAACACTCAGAATGAGCCAGAAAGAAAAAAGAAAACCAATAAACAGAATGTTTGGAAGAAATAGGGTGAAAAAATTAGATCAAATTGTCTCTCTCTTTGTTTCTCTCTCTCTCTATCTCCCAGATTACATTATGAATTTATGCTATCTTACTTAGTTCTACAAATATTGGCATTGTTGGGCACCACCATATCTATGGAACAACTCCTTAAAAACAGAACTATTACAGTAGGATAATTTCAATAAATCTGTTAGTTTATTTAAGTTCTATTTAAAGAATGGCTAATGTAAGAAGTACAACTTTTCTAGGATTTATTAGACAAAAATAAATTACTTGTAGTATTATTTATTAGAGAGGAAGGTAGGAATTTGTATGAAATATTAAATCTTGTTCATCCAAATAAAGAAGTTGGAAATGGAAAATATCATGTACTGTATAAAAGGCAAAAGTATTCTTATACTCAAACACCCATGTAAATTTACATACTACAAAATTATTTTAGTTTTTAACCTCTTGACAATACTATTTTTAATATCCCTTTAAATGGTATTTTGTGAGATAATTTTGCAAAGTTATTGATAAACCATCAGGTCATAATTTTAAAGCAGAGATATAGCAACAATATAGTACATTCACTAGAAAAGACAATAGAGCTTTTTGACATTTATGGAATTGACTTAATATTTTATAGAATGGAAGATACAGGAAAGAGGTAGATGAAATCTTTATCATATAAGTCACGTAAAGGCAACTCACAAAATCTCCCTTCCAATATACTTGGGGAATAGTCCTATATTGAATTTGTCAATTTCATTTTGCATTCATGTTGTCTGACTAATGCATTCACCAAATTTGTTTGGGGTTGCTTTGCACCCAGACAATTTCTCTTGGAGCTCTTCATTCAAATCGCTGTGGGAATTATATTTAACCTGTCAAAATATTATTGCAGCCTAGTGAATTACATTTGCACTCTTCAATTACTTTGTCTCATAAACTCATTTCTGCAGTGAATTAGTCCTCTCTAAAAACAACACAAAGAATATTGTCAACTTAAACCTAAATATTCCTATATAATTTTGTTAAAATGCTGTAATGATATTCAGACAATCACTTTTTAGTAGTCCCCAAAGTTGGTTACATGATTGGATAGTTTCTCTATGACCTACCAACTATCCAATTATTACATTTCCCTTGTTGCTCCAATGAAATTTGTGCTCTGACTTCCAGAGCAATTTTCACAACTGTGAAAAACTCCATATAAGTAGGAATAGATAGTACTTTTTTTAATAGACTGCTAATTTTCTAATGTATTCTTTTTAAAGATATCTGCAAATTAGTTTGGAAGTATTATGAGTTACCATTTATTTGTGTTTAATTTCTTCTGCTTAGTGTATTTTCAGCTGACTGACCTCACTAGGGAAATTTAAAATACTGCATATCCCTCGAAATTACTGATATTCTGCTGAATATCAAACCAACAATATTCTTAGCTCATTGTTGTCAATGCTATGCAAAAATTTAAGACATAATAATTATCAGAATGACAGCACAATGACATAAAAGTCATTCAAAATTTGGTGGACCAGGCCTGATGCAGCAGTGCATGCCTATAATCCATGCCTAGGGAAGTAATAAACTGGAGGCCAGAAAACAAGGATCTGAAGGTCATCTTTGGCTATATAGTGATTTCAGGATCAGCTTGTGATACATAAAACCCTGCCAGGAAAGTCAATAAAACTTTGATGGTGTATATGCAATATTGAAGTGTTTCTTGTACCTTCCCAACGGTGAGTGCTCTCTGTCACAAACAACTCCATATTTGGCTAAGGCTGAGGATCTGGCTTGCTTCCCTGTATGTGGACCTATTTGCATTGCCCAGGAAGCACGCTGGGGTTGGCTACCCAGAGGCTATTTTAAGCTGTGGGCTGGCTTTCCCCAGGGTCAGAAGATTGTCCAAGGTTCCTGAATAAACTGCATTGAGAAGAACAAAAAAAAAAAAAAAAAAGATCAGAAAGAAGGAGAGGAGGACCTCCCCTATCAGAGGACTTGGGGAGAGGCATTCATGCAGAAAGGGGGGGAGGGTGGGACCGGGAGGGGAGGAGGGAGGGACTTATGGGGGGATACAAAAGGAATAAAGTGTATTTAATAAAAGTTAAATAAAAAATTTAAAAAAAAAGAAAAAAAAAAGAAAATGACACGTACTTAATAAAATCACTTGCCTTTACATTATCTCTCTCCATATTCTCTTGCCAATGACATTTTGAAATATCATATAGAAGATTACTACCTAAGAATATTCCTAAAATATATCCATGAAACAAAAAAGTTTAAGTACAGTTACTTTACAGTGTGAAAGTGCCCTTACTGTATATGTCAAAACAAGTAAAATGGCTTAACGTAATAAGGGGATAACTCTTAGAAGTTCTCAGTCACATGCCAGAACTGAATGATAAGACCGTACTGCTGAAGAAACCATATAATTAAGTTGTTAAACATGGAGAAATTAAGCTAGTTCTGAGAAGACTTAATTCCAAGGGACCAGTCAGTCCTAATTGGAGTCAAATAGCCTCCATGGATACACAGTAGAAACCCACGTTTCTGGCTTTAAAAGGGGCCTGTGAGCTCCCTTTGTTATCATCCCCATTTTTTGTATCAGTGATCTACCCCAGCATGCTGGTTTTCTCTGCAGAAATAAAGCTCTTTGTTTTTATATAGTTCTTGAGTCCGGGGTCTTCCTTCAGTGATTCTTGGACCTAAAATTACCCTTTTGCATTTCCAAACTGACATAATACTAAATTGGTTCCTAATTTCATGTTGTTATACCTAGAGATTAAATCATATGTCAACCTCATAGGAGCTCATGCTCACAGTAGATTGTAACTTTCTAAAACAAACTAACAAACAAAACAGGGAGGAGATGAGGGAGGAGGGTGGGATTGGGAGGGAATGAGGGATAGGGCTACAGCTGGGATACAAAGTAAATGACCTGTAATTAATATAAAAATAAAAATTAAATATTAAAAATAAACTCTGTCTGCAACCTTAGCTAAATATTGTTCACAGTTTCAGGAGTTGGCGCTCTCCCAGAGGGAGGGTCTTTGGTTAGGCCAGGCATTGGTTAGGCATTCCCTCACTCTCTGCTCTATCTGCTCTTTATCCCTGCACATCAGGAAGGCATGATAAAGTTTGGCTTGATATTTTTGTGGGTGGGTTGATGATCTCCTTCCTCTACTAGGAAACTAGTATAGTTACTAGGTGTCCTCCTCAGTCTCTACGGCCTCTGCTACTGAGAGTCTCTACCTGAATCCCCCTCACATCCTCCCAGGAGCCTACCCTGACTTAGGTCTCAAGCTTGTATAGCAAAACATCCACCCTCAACACAAATATATATATATATGTTTTAATAAAGTATTGGTAGAAGAAGAAAATGTTGACATTTCATTGAATGAATGAAATTTCAGGTATAATATTTGCTAACAAATTTAATAAACAAAATAGTGTTTCAAGAGAGATCAGTTTAAATAAAAATTATTAGAATAACTATCAGTGAATGAGTGGAAAAAGAATATTGAATATCTGAAACAGTTGATCAGGGAACATTGGCATTCTTCAAAGAGTAACAATGTATTTTGGATGATTTTATTCCAGAGATACTTTTAAATGTTACATATAAATATGTCACTTAAAACACTTCAAAGGAAGGCCTTCTAAGATATAATCTTTGAAATGTCAGTAAATTCATCTACAAAAAATATATTTAAATTGTTTTCTTTCTTAGTACAATCCAAAACTTTTTCAAATCTTTATTAAAAAGTAATCACACTGAGCGAGGCTGTACTTTTTTCTTCAGAAGTTTTGAAAACCATAAATAATTCTCACACAGAAAATACAGCATTGAAGCCTGTTTTGACTCAAACTCGGAAGTTCTATGAGGTTACAGATTGAAAAGAATACTTTGCAACCAAACTCACTGGGCACATTGCTTATGCTAAAGTAATGTTAATTATATCAATAGCAAAAGAAATATCATGATAAAGTTTGATCTAATATATATATGTATATATATATGATTGTGTATGTATATATAGTAATAGCAGGTTTAATATTACATGTTTTATTGTTTGAATATGAAAATCTGTCATAAATGCCTATCTACCATATAGTGATAGTTTATATTTTTAAAAATAGAGCTTGGAAAAGATATTGGATCATAGAACATAATCTAATCCTTATATAATTATAATCATAGATTCACAATTAGAAGGGATTGTTTAAGAGTATCAAGCTTATGAGGAAAGTTCTGGTTGAAGGAAGTAGAACAGTAGGATTGTACCACTAAAATGTTTAGTTTTCATGCACTCTCCTCTCCTCTCCTCTCTTCTCCTCTCCTCTCCTCCCCTCCCCTCCCCTCCTCTCCCCTCCCCTCCCCTCTTCTCCCCTCCTCTCCTCTCTTCTTTACTCCACTCTTTCTCTTTCGCTTTTATCTTCTTCCTTGTTCTCCTCTCTCCTCTCCTTTCTTGTCTTCTCTCTTCTCCTCCCCTGTCATCCCATCCTCTTCTCTTTCCTTTCCATCTTCTGGCTGTCCTGAGTGATGTTAACAGATTTTTCCTAAGTAATATCTTTCTGTCTCTGATCCACTATATTGTGAAAGCCCAGAAATGATGAAAACAGCCAAACACTTACAGAAATCTCTGAAAATATTGGCAAAAAGTTGACCTATAAGTTGGTTTGATTGTCTAACATAGTTTCAATGGTGTTTTTTTGTTTGTTTGTTTGGTTTTTTTTTAAATTACAATAGCTCAGAGTTTATCCACTTAGGGATTAATATATGGAAGCCTCAATGTCATGTATCTATTATTTCTTTCAATTAACAGTCTTAGTTTAAAATATTTCTTTTGAATATTACTTTGCCATTAATATTACAATATAAGTGTGGGTTGGGGAGATGGCTAAGATAAGTAAGAATTCTTGGTCTGCAAGCATAGAAACCTAACTTCCTCCCTGGCTCCCACACTAACAGGCATGTACCATTTACATGCAATGCATACTTTATCTAACAGCATTGACTGCTTCACATTTTATTTGTTAAATCAGTATGATGATTTCTATTGCATCTCTCTAAACAGTGGTATAACAGAGTATGAAAATAAACGCCAAAGTAACTTTCCGCAATGTTTTCTTAATATACAAATTTATATAATCAAACATGTCTGTAAATTACCATCTATGCACATATTTAAATATAAAAAGACACTTTTATTTTTAAATTCTTATAAATATGTGCAATACATTCTAAAAAATCTTTGTCAAAAGCATTTTTTGTTTGTTTGTTTGTTTAGCAAAAGGGGAAGATGGCTTAGTAGATGAAGTCAAACATCTTAGAACAAAATGTTATGGAGATAAAGTCGAGTTAGGCTCCTAGGAAGCTATAAGGGGGACTCAGGCAGACATTTCTAGTAGCAGAGGCCTTAGAGACTGAAAAGAAAACCCAGTGACTAGACTAGTATCCTAGCAGAGGAAGAGACAAACCACCCCATCCACAGAAACCTCCACTCAAAATTTACCCTGTCTACATGATGTGCAGGGATAAAGATAGAATACATATAGCACAGATTGTGGGACTGCCAACCAATGCTTGGCCCAACCAAAGATCCACCTTATCAGAGAGTGACAACCCCTGGCACATGAATGATGCTCTGCTAAACTTGCAGACAGGAGACTGCAAGTTGTCCTCTGGGAAATGCTACTAAGCAGTGTCTCAACACTGTGCCAAATGTCGGTAGATGCGAAGAGAGACCTGTGGAAAAGTGGGAGGAAAGTGAAAATGACCTGAAAGTTCAGGAGCCCCACAAGAAGATCAACAGAACCAACTAACCAAGGCCCAAAGGGGCTTGCTATGATTGAAGCATCAATTAAAGACCATGAAGGAACTGGACCCAGGCCCCCTACAAGGATGCAGCAGATAGTAAATTTAGGTCTCATATGGGTCCTCTAGTAAGGGAAGTGGAACCTGCATTGGATAAGGACTCCCTTGCCAGCTTTTGATCATTTTTTTCCTGGCAGAACTGTCTTTCCTGGCCCCAGGGGAAGAGAGAAGCTCAGTCCTGATGCAACTTGATGACCTGGCCTGGATGGGAAAGAGAGCTCCTCTTTTCTGAGGAAAAAGGGGGGGGGGAGAAGGGGCAGGGAGGAGAGTGAGACTGTGAGGGGAGGGGGAATGGGGCTGCAACAAAGATGTAAATTGAATAAAAATTAAAACAAATAAAATAAAAATGTAAATAAATTAAAAATAAGGGTTCTAATTATTGTGAAGATAGAATGATAACATTGAAACCAATGTTCCAATTTTAAAATATAATTGATTTATTGGCTACACAGGGCAAAAATTCAAAGAATGAAAAGAACAAACAAAATTAAAAACAAAACATACACCTACCTATTCTAGACTAAAATTTTGGGTGTGTCTGTATGTGTCTATGTGTGCTTATATCTTGAAGGAGCTATAAACAAATGGTAGGTCCTCCTAATAGTATTTTACTATTTACATGTTAATTCAATGTGCAGTTTCATATTTATGTAACTTAAGACAAGGAATAGTTTATAATATTTTATTCATTAATTTAGTTAATCTTATGAGTATGAGTGTTTTGTCATCATGTTTTGTGCATGCCCAGAGCTTATAGAACCAGAAGAGGCTGTAAAATCTCTTGAAGATTTTTAATTGGATTTATTTATTTGTTTTGTTGGTGTTTAATTTCTTAAATTCTTTGTAAATTTTAGTCAGCCCTCTGTTTGATGTAGGTTGGTGAAGATCTTTTTTCAATCTGTATTTTGCCATTTTGTTTGTTTGATAGTGTCCTTTGACTTACAGAGGCTTCTCAGTTTCATGAGGTCCCATTTATTAATTGTTAATCTCTGAGTCTGTGTCATTGATGCTCTGTTCAGGAAGTTGTCTCCTATACCAATGAGTTCTAGACTTTTCCACACTTTGTCATCTAAGATGTTTAGAGTCGCTTGTTTTATATCAAGGTCTAGGTCTTTGATCCACTTGGACTTGAGTTTTGTTCAGGGTGATAACTATGGGTCTATTTGCATTTTCTACATGCAGACATGTAGTTAGACTAGAACCATCTCTGGAAGATGCT
>REGO01000602.1:880272-907360 GCA_010120015.1 Rhombomys opimus
TTCATTGCATGATTTTGGTTTCTTTGTTGAAAATCAAGTGCCTGTAAGAGTGCGGATTTATTTCTGGGCCTTCAATTTGGTTCCATTGAAAAACTTGTCTGTTTCTATGCCAACATTGTTGTTGGTTATTAAAGTTTAATATTGATTTATCTTTTAGTTAAAGTGTGGTTATTCCTAAACCAACTTTATACCCAAATCACCACACAGAGACTATTATTTATTTGATTAACCTAGAACACAATGCTGGGCTATAGTTACTCCATCCTAAACCGCCAAGTGGGCACAGTCTCTTCTTATTCAAATTTCCCATAGTATACTTGCTTTTAATCATATCTTAGGTTTGGTTCATCTCTCTTCATGTTTCCAAGTCCTCTTCTGCAGATCTCTCCTCTCTTACTCCTCCCACTCACTTACTTCTCCTCCCTCCAGACTAGGATGTTTCATCCTATTCTCTCCATTGCTCACCATTGACTTGCTGTTTTATTGACAATACAGAGAAAAAATGGTGACATGTTTACACAAAATTAAGACAGGTGATGCTTAAAATAAACATCACAATGCAATGTTTAGATTGAAACCAGATAGTGAGGTAGAGAAATCAGCATTTGAATAAACAAGGGTTAATTGTATACATTCCATAAGAACACTATTCCAACATTTCCCCTTTAAAGTCCAATAAAAGGCTCCTTTTCTTTCAATACAATAATAATTATAAAAGTTATGAAAACTATTAGGCAAGATTTATATATGCAATGTCCAGTCCATGTGCATTTAGCAACTTAGGAGAAAGTATTTGGCTATCTATCCTATCTTGACAAGTTTAGAGTTCTTTACCTAAATTAATTTTTATTCTAATTGATATTATCTATATATAAACAGTTTCTCAAATTCTAAACGACTTAGGCTTAATTGTAGAATTGTAACTATTTGGTCTTCAATCCCACCAGAGAATTGAGAGGGAATAAAATTAGTTACTGGAGTAAATAGGAAGTGCATGTTAGCAGCTTCCAAAAAAAAAAATAAATAAATAAATAAATAACAGATACAGTTTGCTGCCTAAAGTCAGATGGAGCAATGCTGCTAATGACCCCATCAGTAGCATAATGGATCTCAGTGATGATCATGATCCTAAGAAATGTAACCGCAGCCCAGGTTTTATTCATTTGTGTTTCAGATACCTTGCTGCATTCCCTAAGCAGGGGCAATTAAAATCTTTTTTCCATATTCTTTTTTTTTAATTATTATTACTATGATTTAACAATTAATTCATTTTGTATCCCAGTTATATCAACCTCCCTCATCTCTTCCCAGTCCCACTCACTCTCCTTCTTCTCTCTGTAGACCCTTCCTCTAGCCCACTGATAGGGAAGGTTCTCCTTCCCTTCTATCTGATGGGACCTATTTGGTCTCATCAGGACTGGCTGCATCATCTTCTTCTGTGGCCTAGCAAGGCTGAGGTCCCAAGGGGAGGTGATCAGAGAGCCTGCCTCTGAGTACATGTCAGAGACAGACCTGCCTTCCTTAATAGGGAACCCACATAGAACCTGAACTATATGGGCTATATCTCTGCAGGAGGTCTAGGTCCTCTCCATGCATGGTCCTCGGCTGGAGCAACAGTCCCTGCAGGGTCCCCTGGATCCAGAATTTTTTGGTTCTGTTGCTCTCCTTGTGGAAATCCTGTTCCCCTCAGGTATTTCTAGCTCCCTGTACTTCCATAAGATTCCCTGTACAAATCTGTCCAAATTTGGCTATGAGTTTCAGCATCTGCTTGGATACCTTGCTGGGTACAGTCTTTCAGAGGCCCTTTGTGGTAGGCTCCTGCACTGTTTTCTGTCTTCCGCTTCAGATGTCCTTCCAGTTTACCATTCTGAGTGAGGAGTAAGCATTTTCCCCAGGGTCCTCCTTGTTGTTTAGCTTCTTTAACACTATAGATTTTATATGTTTATTCTATATTATATGGCTAATATCCACTTAAGCAATTAAAATGTTACTCACACAGCAACCACAACTAAATGTGAATGATATTCAAAATGAGTGGATTTGCTTTAAGATGCTGTAATAAACAGAAAAAAATGTAATATTCATTTGCTTAATAATGCTCTCTAACATATTTAATGCATGATGAATTAGCAGTTTTGATTATTTTGCAGAATTGGAAAGAAAATTTTTCTTTTAAGTTTTTGTTGTTATTGCAAGTTGTAACTAATGAGTTCAATAATATTTTCAAAAGCTAAATGTAAAACAAGAAGAATAGCATGGAAATTTATGAATTTTTTTACATTTATCCATTTAATAACACAAAATGTAGTGTTTGGTGGAAGTTATCCCATAAATATCTAGATAATTTCCTTCTGTAGTCATATCAGAAATGCTTCATTTGATTTCTACTATTAAAAGATTTATGTAATGTACTACTTGTAGGATAATATCAATAAACTTAAAAAGTTCTCTGTATCTCATGAATGTGTGTTGATTCTGTTTTTGTTACTGATGAGTTCTTTTCAAATTTTGGAGACTGAATGAATGAAATACTCCTGACCTGTATTCTTAGTCTCTTGATACGGACTTTATTTGTTACCTATATCAGTTACATAAAAATATATCTATATAATGAGGCAACTCTTAACAGTCTAATAAAACATTCCATAAACCAAAAAATTAAAAATTTCATGTGTACATTTTTTCTGAAAATGTATATATTCTGTTAGACAAAAACCCTTTTGATCCTAATTGAAAAGTGACTTGAACTATACAGTGGATACCTTTGTATCCTTAGACAGCAAAAATATGTAAAACCTGTACACCTCATATGAGATAGGTTATCAAAATGGATACATTTTAAACAAACACAAACAAAAATGCATGAATATTAGTATTTTGAAAGAAAAAAAGTTTAATCTGCCCATGTGAAAAACCTCATTATATTCTTAAAATCAAAGTTTTCCTAGGACCTTCCTTATTGTTTAGCTTCTTCAGAAATATAGATTTTAGTATATTTATCTCATATTATATGTCTCCATGTTGGTTTCCTAGTAAGGGGAATAGGGGCTTTCTCTCACATGAACTCAGAGCAGGCTCTCTGATCATCTCCCCTGGTTGGGGTGAAGCCTTGCAGGCCAAAGAGGACAATGCAGCCAGTCCTGATGAGACCTAATAAGCTATGGTCATATGGAAAGGGAGGAGTTCCTCTCCTATCAGTGGACTAGGGGAGGGACATAGGGGAAGAAGAGGGAGGGAAGGTGGGGTTGGGAGGAGACAAGGAAGGGGCCACAGCCAGGATACAAAGTGAATAAATTGTAATAGATAATAATAAGTAAATTAAAAATTTTTAAATTAAAACTTCCCAGCTTCTTAAAGTTTTCCTTTCTCCATTCTTTTGTGTATCCATTTTCAGCCTCTTTGCTCTGTATCTCCTACTACTTTTATCTTTTGATCAATGTAATAGACAAAATATAACCATGTATATGTTAACATTTAGCTTACAATTACATTGTTAGATCTTTTACACATTTTTAATTTTATTACTTACTTAATTAATTTTTATTATTTATTACAATTTATTCATTTTGTATCCAAACTGTAAAGACTCCTCATCTAATTTAGGTAAAAAAAAATTAAAAACAACAACACAATTTTTGTCATTGTAATTATCAACATGCTGCTTCTCTTCTACTATGAGTAATATTTGCTTCAAAATTCAACCCCATCATTGAATTCTTCAAGCAATTTCAAAGCCAGTCTCTTTACATAATATGTTAGTGAAAAATTACCCTGGTGTTTCTTCATCTTTTCTCAATTCCAAATATGCAGCTACACAGTCCGTAACTATTACAGAAAGCCATGGCTTTGTTTTCCTTTCTGCAAATTTATTCTTTCTTTTCTCTTTCATTTAAGCATGTAAAGCTTACCTTTCACAATTCACCTAAACATTTATCAATCTCCAAAACTAACTGCAGTATTCACTAAGTTTCTGTGGCATATCTATTCTATTAGACAATTAAGTATATTAGACTAAAAAATTTTGAATGGGTGGAAATTTATTTTGAAGAGTAAAACATTTTCTTAAAATAGGAAGGCAACTTTATAGCACTACTTAAAATTTGAAGGCTTATTTATCTCCTAAAAAACAAATATCTTACCATTCTTGCTACAATAACTCAATTTACACCATCTGTGTTGAACAAAAACTTCTTGGACAGATTGCAGTTGCCCACAATATTTTAGTACATATAATTATCTTGTGCTAAGAACTACATAAAAATTTGTCCTGTGAAGTCACTCCATAGCTTTGGGATATTTTTACAATAGGTCTAATCAAGACTGAAAATAACTCGTAGTCAACCTTTAAAAATATATTTGATTGTTTACTGTAAAATCATTTTTTCCAATGTGTCTGAAATTTCTGTATGAATTGTTGGCACTTCATTTTCCAATAAAGATGCACATGTCTTTTTTTTCTTTATTAATTACACTTTATTCACTTTGTATCCCATCTGTGGTTCCCTTCCTCCTCCCATCCCAATCCCTCCCTTCCTCCACCCTCTGCATGCATGTGTGCATATAACTAGGTATAGATTAATATACAAGAAAGGCTAAGTTTTTTTAACATAACATATTTATTGGTTATTTGAAAATTTTATATATTGTACCCTAATCACTTTCACTTCCCAGACCTCTTAGGTCCACCTCTCATCCTGTGACCTCCAAATGATAAAAAGAAGGAGGAGGAGATGGATGTGGGAGGAGAAGGGAAGACAAAGATGAAGGCTAAGAAGAAGAAGGAAAAGAAGAAGAAGCAGAAGAAGAGGAGGAAGGAAAGAGAAAAAAAATAAGTCCAATTGTATTACATTACCTATATGTTTGGAGGAAGGAAAAAAAAAAAAAACAAGTCCAATTGTATTGCATTGCCTATATGTTCAGTGGAGCATGAAAAAATACCAGTAACCAAACCCTAAATAAAACTGAGTCCTTACCTACCAAATCAATGGCAGAAGCCATCAGCTGTAAAGAGCTTTACTTTAGAATACTTATCACAATTTTTAAAAGTTTTCTTTCAGAGGCCTTCTATGGTAGGCTCCTGTTCCCTGTTTTTTCCCCCTTCCAGTATCCAGCCCATTTGCCTTTCTGAAAGAGGACTGGTCATTTTACCCAGGGTCCTCCTTCTTACTTAGGTTCTTTAGGTGCACAGATTTTAGTATGTTTATCTTATATTATATTTCTAATATCCACTTATAGGTGAGGAAGACTCTACCCAGGGGGGTATTAAAGCAGATGCTGAGACCCATAACCAAACTTTGGGCAGAGTACCGGGAATCTTATGAAAGAAGGGGGAGATAGGAAGACCTGGAGGGGACAGGAGCTCCACAAAATGTACCACAGATTAAAAAATTCTGAGCACAGGGTTCTTTTCTGAGACTGATCCTCCAAACAAGGACCATGCATGGAGATAATATAAAACCCCTATAACCCTTGCACAGATATTACCCATGGTAGCCCAGTCTCCAAGTTGGTTCCTGAGTAATGGGAACAGGAACTACCTCTGTCCTGAACTCAGGAGCTGGTTCCTTGATCATCACCCTCTGAGGGAGAGCAGCCTTACCAGGCCACAGAGTAAGACAATGCAGCCAGTCCTGATGAGACCTGATAGGCTAGGGTTAGATGGAAGGGGAAGAGGTCTAACCTATTGGTGGAGCTGGGGAGGGGCATGGGAGTAGATGAGGGTGGGGACTCAGCAGGTATACAAAGTGAATAAACTGTAATTGATGAAATATTAATATTTTTTTTCTTTTTGTATTAAGTTTTATTTTTTATATTGATCACAGGTTATTTACTTTGTATCATAGCCATAGCTCCCTTCCTCATTCCTTCTCAATCCCACCCTGCGTCTCTCATTTCCTCCCTGCCCCTTTCCAAGTCCACTGCTAGGGGAGGACCTCCTCCCCTTCCATCTGACCCTAGCTTATCAGGTATCTTCAGGACTGGCTGCAATGTCCTCCTCTGTGGCCTAGCAAGGCTGCTCCTTCCTCAGGGAGGGAGAGGTCAAAGAGCCAGCCATTGAGTTCATGTCAGAAATAGTCCTTGTTCCCCTTACCAGGTACCCACTTAGATACTGAGCTACCATGGCCTACAAAAGAGCAGGGGTTCTAGGTTATATCCATACATGGTCCTTGTTTGGAGAAACAGTCTCATAGAGGACCCCAGTTCCCTGATATATTTGTCCTTGTGGATAAATGGGGAACAGAGCTAAACAGAGAATTCTCTGTAGAGGAATATCGAATGGCAGAGAAGCACTTAAAGAAATGCTCAACCTCATTAGCCATTAGGGAAATGCAAATCAAAACAACCCTGAGATTTCACCTTACACCCATCAGTATGGCTAAGATCAAAAACTCAAGTGACAACACATGCTGGAGAGGTTGTGGAGAAAGGGGAACCCTTCTCCACTGCTGGTGGGAGTGTAAACTTGTACAACCCCTCTGGAAATCAATCTGGCGCTTTCTCAGACAACTAGGAATAGTGTTTCCTCAAGATCCAGCCATACCACTCCTAGGCATATACCCAAAAGAGGCTCAAGCACACAAAAAGGACATCTGCTCAACCATGTTTGTAGCAGCTTTATTTGTAATAGCCAGAAGCTGGAAACAGCCCAGATGCCCCTCAACTGAGGAATGGATGCAGAAACTGTGGTACATCTATACAATGGAGTATTACTCAGCAATGAAAAATAAGGAAATCATGAAATTTGCAGGTAAATGGTGGGACCTGGAAAGGATCATCCTGAGTGAGTTGTCCCAGAAGCAAAAAGACACACACAGTATATACTCACTCATATAAACATACAACACAGAATAAACCCACTAAAATCTGTACATCTAAAGAAACTAAGCAAGAGAGAGGACCCTACCTAAAACGGTCAATCCCCATCCTGAAAGGCAATGAGGATGGACATCCAAAGAAGAAGAAAACAGGAAACAACCTAGGAACCTGCCACAGAGAGCCTCTGAAAGCCTCTGCCATGCAGACTGTGAAAGCAGATACTGAGCCTGATGGCCAACTGACAGGCAGAGTGAATGGAATTTTATGTAAGTAGTGGGAAATAGTAAGAACTGGAGAGGACAGGAACTCCACAAGGAGAACAACAGAACAAGAAAATTTGAACACAGGGAACTTCCCAGAGACTCATACTCCAACCAAAGACTTTTCATGGAGACAACCTAGAACCCTGACAATGTAGCCACTTCTTATGAGAACTGATAGACTAAGATCAGAAAGAAGGAGAGGAAGATGTCCCCTATCAGTGGACTTGGGGAGGGGCATGCATGCAGAAAGGGCTGGGAGGAGGGTGGGACTGGGAGGGGAGGAGAGAGGGGCTTATGGGGGGATACAAAATGAATAAAGTGTAAAAAAAAGTGCAAAAAAGCAAATAAATTAGAATTTAAAATAAATTAGTTTAAAAAATAAAATTAAAATTAAAAATTAAAAAAAAATGAGTTCTCTCCACTGGCTCCTGTTTAGACTACTTATGATTCTTTGCAGTGACTTAATGACTGCAGATTCACTGTTGTAATTGAGAGACGTAGAAGGGAGAAAACCTTTTCTTCTCACTCCCCAACATAAAAAGGTTTAGAAGATATTTATTATTCTATCATCTGATAGAGTCAGACCACATTTTACCCTCCATACACTTCTTCCTTCTCCTTCTCCAGTTTGCTTCAGATTTGAGTAGGCATCCCAGGGATCTCAAACAGACACTGAATAAAAACTTACAGTAAAAATAGACAGAAACTTTCATGTATTAGCTGGATGAAGCAACCTAGTAGAAGGCAAAAGTTCTCAAGAGAAGGCAGAGGAGTCAGAAGCACTTTCACTCCCATTGTTAGGTGTCTCACAAGAACACCAAGCTACACAATCATGACATATATACAGACAACATAGCTCAGATCCATATAGACTCTGATGGTTGGTTCAAGTCTCTATGAGCCCCTATGCCAACTGCTAGGTTGATTCTGTGAACTGATTGTTTGTTCTTGTAATGTCCTGACCACTCTGGCTCCTACAACTCTTCATCTCCTTCTTACACAGGGATCACTGAGCTCTAACTAATTTTTGACTATGGCTATCTTACTGTCAATGTGTGCTTCAATGCATGATTTAAGCACTGTTAAATGTTTTTTAACAAACATGGATGCTATGAGTCTTCCATACCTTGATCAGCAGTGTCTTTCACAGGCTGCCTTGGTAGGCTCCTGTCATGATCCCTGTCTTCTCCTGCTTCGGATGTCTATCACATTTGTATTTCTCAATGAGTTCTGAGTGCAGGGAATCTTATAAAAGAAATAGAAAAACCTGAAGGGAACAAAATCTTCAAAAGGAGACCAACAGAGCCATAATAACTGATCCCTGGGGGCCCTGAAGAGACTGATAGCCCAACCAAAGACAATGCATGGAGAGAACCTAAAACCCTTTCTCAGAAGTAGCCCATATACTCAGTCTCCAAGTGGGGTCCCTTGTAAGGGGAGCAGGGACTTTCTCTGGCATGAACTAAGTGGCAGGCCCTCTGATCACCTCCCCCTTGGGGGGACAGTGAAGCCTTACCAGTCCACAGAGGAAGACAATGCAGCCAGTTCTGATGAGACCTGACAGGCTAGGGTCAAATAGTGTGGGAGGGGGTCCTCCCCTATCAGTGGACTAGGGGAGAGGCATAGAGGGAGAAGAAGGAGTGAGGGTGGGATTGGGAGTAGATGAGAGAGGGGGCCACAGTCAGGACACAAATTGAATAAATTGTAATAAATGGTAATAAGAAAAAATAAACAAATATTGATGCCCTTGCATTCATGGCATAGATGTTAAAAACTGAAACATTATATTGGCTTATTATTTCTTTGATGAATATGGAGTGTCCTTTCTTGCCTCTTTTCATTAGTTTTGGTTTGAAGGCTATTTTATTAGATATTAGAATGGCTACACCAGCTTGCTCTTTAGATCCATTTGCTTGGAACACCAACCTCTCTAAAAAATGTTTAACCTATAATTTGTCCTGCCTGAAAGATGTGCTTGGGTAATGGTGGCACAGAACTTATAGGACTGGCAAACCAATGATTGGTTCAACATGAGATACATGTCAAGGGAGAGAGCCCATGCCTGAAGCTGCCTGAAGGGCCAGGACTGCTTAGAGACTGCTTAGAGACCTAGGATAGAACAAAACATGTTTGGCAGAAAAGAAAAAAAAGGAAAAGAAAAGAAAGAGAGAGAGAAAGAAATAGAGAAAGAGAGAGAGGAAGGCAGGAAGGCAGGAAGGCAGGAAGGCAGGAAGGCAGGAAGGCAGGAAGAGAGGGAGGGAGGGAGGGAGGGAGGAAAGATCTAAGAAAATAAAGGAAAGGAGGGAGGGAGTAAAAAGTCAATGAAATCATTCCTAATTAAATTTTTCTATCCTCCCTTAAGAGTCAGGAAACAAAGTTCTAAAACTGAGATTAGACACATGCTTCATGACCGGAGAGAGAAAAATTTCAGTCTCTACAGATAAGCTGTTATATCTTAGAAATTAGAATTGCTTCTAGGCTACAACTATCTGCAAAGAAATTGAGGAAAAAAAAAACTTGGATTCTTAAGTTTCCAAAGATGCATGCAAAAGGAAAGGTGAAACAAATTATGCCTTTTATGTCTTATCGCATGCTGAAAAGATTTCAAATCCTTAATTATATCTAATTTTCAGGAAAAGGCAGCTTGTCTGTTTTATATAGAAGAGAATGAGACAAGTTTTTAAGAATTGCTTTGCTTTTTACTTTATATCCTTTTTTTTCCCTATAAGACTATGATTTGTGGTTTTTTTTCCTGAAATGATATGTGTCAAATAACTGTATTGAGACTGTTCCAACCAAACTCATGCTTGATGATAGCCATGTAAAAATTGTTTTATTTCATGCAGGCAAGTTATTCTCTTTTGGTGCTTTAACATGTATTTTAATGTATCTTTTAATGATTTTTGTTTTTTTAATTCTTTATTAATCACACTTTATTCACTTTGTATCCCCCCTGTGGTTCCCTCCCTCCTCCCATTCCAATCCCTCCCTTCCTCCACCCTTTACATGCATGCCCCTCACAAAGTCCACTGATAGGGGAGGACTTCTTTTCCTTCCTTCTCACCCTAGTTAATTAGTCTCATCAGGACTGGCTGCATTCTTTTTCTGTGGCCTGGTAATGCTGCTTCCCCCTCAGGGGGAGGTGACTAAAGAGCAGGCCAGTCAGTTCATGTCAGAGACAGTCCCTGTTCCTATTACAATAGAACCCACTTGGATATTGAACCGCCATGGGCTACATCTGTGCAGGGGTCTTGGGTTATCTCCATGCATCATCCTTGGTTGGAGTATCAGTCTCAGGAAAGAACCCTGTGCTCAGAATTTTTGGTTCTGTTGATCTCCTTGTGGAGTTCCTGTCCTCTCCAGATCTTACAGTTTCCCACTTCTTTCCTAAGATTCCTTGCACTCTGCCCAAAGGTTGCCCATAAGTCTCAGCATATGCATTGATAGTCTTCAGGACAGAGCCTTTCAGAGTTCCTCTGTGTCAGACTCCTGACTTGTTCCCTCTTTTCTCGTTCTTCTGATGTCCATCCTCTTTGCCTTTCTAGATAGGAATTGAACATTTTAGCAAGAGACATCCCTTTTGATTAGTTTCTTTAGGTGTACAGATATTAATAGGTTTATCCTATATAATATGTCTATATGAGTGAGTATATACCGTGTGCATCTTTCTCCTTCTAGGATAGCTCACTCAGGATGATCTTTTCAAGATCCCACCTTTTACCTGCAAATTTCATGATTTCCTTGTTTTTTTTTTTAATTGCTGAGTAATATTCCGCTGTGTAGATATACCAGAATTTGTGCATTCATTCCTCCACTGAGGGGCATCTGGTCTATTTCCAGCTTCAGCCTATTACAAATAATGCTGCTACAAACATGGTTGAGCAAATGTCCTTAATGTGTACTTAAGAATCTTGGGAATATGCCTAGGAGTGGTATAATTGTATCTTGAGGAAGTGCTATTCCTAGTTGTCTGAGAAAGCACCAGATTGCTTTCCAGAGTAGTTGTACAACTTTACATTCCCACCAGCAGTGGAGGAGGGTTCCCCTTTCACCACAACCTCTCCAGCATGTTTTGTCTCTTGAGTTTTTGATCTTAGCCATTCTGATGGGTGTAAGGTGAAATCTTAGGGTTGTTTTGATTTGCTCTTTTCTGGTGGTTAATGAGGTTGAGCATTTATTTAAGTGTTTCTCTGCCATTCAATATTCTTTTATTCAGAATTCTCTGTTTAGCTCTGTACTCCATTTTTTTCATTGGATTACTTGATTTTTTGGTGCTTAACTTCTTTAGTTCTTTATAGATACTGGATATTAGTCTTCTGTTAGATATAGGGTTGGTGAAGATCCTTTCCCAATCTGTAGGCTGTTGTTTTGTTCTGACAACAGTGTCCTTTGCTTTACAGAAGCTTTTCAGTTTCACGAGGTCCCATTTATTGATTGTTGCTCTTAGAGCCTATGCTGTTGGTGTTTTGTTCAGGAAGTTGTCTCCTGACCAATGAGTTCAAGGCTCTTCCCCACTTTTTCTTCTAAGTGGTTTAGTGTGTCTGGTTTTATGTTGAGATCTTTGATCCACTTGGACTTTAGTTTTGTGCAAGGTGATGAGTATGGATCTATTTGCATTTTTGTACATGTACACACCCAGTTAGATCAGCACCATTTGTTGAAGATGCTGTCTTTTTTCCATTGAATGGTTTTGGCATCATTGACAAAAATCAGGTGTCCATTACTGTGTGGATTTATATCAGGGTCTTCTGTTTGATTCCATTGATCCACCAGCCTATTTCTATGCCAGTATCATGCAGTTTTTAGTATTGTTTCTTTATAGTACAGCTTGAGATCAGGGATGGAGATACCTCCTGAAGATCTTTTAATGTAGGGAATTGTTTTAGCAATTCTCTGCCTTTTACTTAATTTAGCTAAGGGTTTGTCTATCTTGTTGATTTTCTCAAAGAACCAGCTCTTTGTTTCATTGATTCTTTGAATTATTTTATTTATTTCTAATTTATTGATTTCAGCCCTGAGTTTGATTATTTCCAGCCATCTACTCCTCTTTGGTCTGTCTGCTTCCCCCCCCCCAAGGCTTATAAGTGAGCCATTAAGTTGCTTGCATAAGATGTTTCAAATTTCTTCTTGAAGGCACTTAGTGCTATGAACTTTCCTCTTAGCACTGCTTTCATTGTGTCCCATAAGTTTGGGTATGTTGTGCCTTCATTTTCATTGAATTCTAGGAAGACTTTAATTTCTTTCTTTATTTCATCTCTGACCCAGCTGTCATTTAGTAGCAAGTTGTTCAGTTTCCAAGTGTGTGTAGGGCTTTTCCTTTTTTGGTCATTGAGGTCCAGCTTTAGTCCATGGTGATCAGATAGGATAGAAGGGATTATTTCAATATTCTTGTATCTGTTGAGTCTTGCTTTTTGACCTACTATATGGTCTATTTTGGAGAAGGTTCCATGAGAAGAAGGTAAATTATTTTGTGTTTGGGTGAAAGGTTCTGTAGTTGTCTTTGAGGTCCATTTGATTCATGACCTCTATCAGAGTTATTTGTTTCTTTGTTTAATTTCTGTTTTGTTGACCTGTCCTTTGTTGAGAGTGGGATGTTGAAATCTCCCACTATTAATGTGTGGGGGTCTATGTGTGGTTTAAGATTTTTTAAAGTTTGTTTTACAAATGTGGGTTCCCTCGCATTTGGGGCATAAATGTTCAGCAATGTGATATCTTCTTGGTGGATTTTTCCCTTGATGAGTATGAAGTACCCTTCTCTATCTCTTTTGATTAATTTTATTTGAAAATCTATATTATTAGATATTAGAATGGCTACTCCTGTTTGCTTTTTGGGTCCATTTGCTTGGAAAACTGTCTTCCAGCCCTTTACTCTCAGGTAATTTCTATCTTTGTGACTTAGGTGTGTTTCTTGTATGCAGCAGATTGTTGGGTCTTGTTTACACATCCATTCTGTTAGTCTGTGTCTTTTTATTGGAGAATTGAGTCTATTGATGTTGAGAGATACTAATGACCAGTAGCTGTTAGAGCCTTTGATATTGATGTTGGCTATGGTAGTGTGTTTGGCTACTTTTTGTTTTCCTGTAGTGAGGTTATTTATTTCCTGTGTTTTCTTGAAAGTAGTTAGTTTTCTTGGGTTGTATTTTTCTTTCTAGTACCTTCTGTAATGCTGGATTTGTGTGTAGGTATTGTTAAAATTTGTTTTCATCATTGAATATCTTATTTCTCCATCTATGAGGATTGAGAGTTTTGCTGGGTCCAGTAGCCTAGGGTGACATCTGAGTTCTCTTAGGGTCTGCATGATGTTCGTCCAGGTTCTTCTGGCTTTCATAGTTTCTTTTGAGAAGTTGGGTGTGATTCTGATTCTGATTCTGATTAATGGGTTTGCCATTATATGTTACTTGGCCTTTTCCCCTTGCAAGTTTTAGTATTTTTTCTTTGTTTTATATACTTACTGTTTTCATTATTATGTGACGGGAGGATTTTCTTTTCTGGTCTAATTTATTAGGTGTTCTGTAGGCCTCTTGTATTCTTATAGGCCTCCCCTTTAAGTTGGGGAAATTTTCTTCAATGATTTTGTTGAAACTATTTTCTGGGCCTTGGAGGAGGGAATCTTCTTTTTCCTCTACTCCTATTATTCTTAGGTTTTGTCTTTTTATGTTGTCTTGGATTTCTTGGATGATTTGTGTCAGGAATTTTTTAGATTTATTATTTTCTTTGATGGATACATTGATTTCTTCCATTGTATCTTCCACACCTGAGATTCTTTCTTCCATCTCTTGTAGTCTGTTGGTTATGCTTACTTCTGTAGTTCCTGTTTTCTTTTCTAGGTTCTCCCTCTCCGTGATTTCCCCCATTCGAGTTTTCTTTAATTTTTCCAATTCTATCTTCAGATCTTAACTTTTTATTGATTTCCTTCACTTGTCTGACTATGTTTTCCTGTTTTTCCTTCAATTCCTTCAGCTGTTTGTTTGAACATTCCTCTGCTTCTTTTATTTCTTTCAATGATTTAATCATTTCCCCTCTGAATGCCACAAACTATTTGGCTGCATGTTCCTGTATTTCTTTATGGATGATCATAATCTGTTTTATCATATCTTCCTCTAATTCTTTACACATTTTATTTGCTTCCTCCATTAACCTCTTCATAAGCATAGATGTAAGGTCATCTTCTTGAATTTCACTTACATTAGGGTGTTCAGAGCTACTTGCCCCTGGATAACTGGGTTCTGGGGATGCCATATTGTTTTGCCTTTTGTTGGTTGTGCTTTTTTGCTGGCCTCTAAACATCTCTATGTCTCAGGTGTTGTCTGTTAATTTCTGGTGCCTGCTGGGTCCTGGGGTCTGGTGAATCCACTTGGCCAGTTTCTGAAGTTCCCGTCAGCTTTTTGCGTATGGTCAACTGAATGGTGGTTCTTCTAAGGAACTGTCACAGTTCACTTCAGGTGTATGGACCTGTGTGGTGACTGTGATGTTCAGAAAGGCTCTCCTCTCATCATGAGAGGTCCTGGTGATGGCTGCCCTGCTGCTGGATTTCTTGCTCTGAATTTAGTGAGCAGCAGCTGTTGCTCTTAAGGTGTAATTTTTGGCTACAGCCCTCTTGAAGAACCAGAGATTCCCACAATTTTGTCAGTTTATCTAGGGATAACTGGTTGATCCTAGGAGCAGTATCTGAGGGCTGCTGTAATGGCTCTCTGGCTTTTGTAGATCTGAGGATGCAGCTGTGTGCCCCAGTGCCCTAGACTACTCAATAATGGCAGGTGAGCACAGTGCTCATGCCTTCAGTAGAAGGCTAGAGCCTAGAGTCTGCGTGAATCCAGAAATTTTTTTGGAGTTGGTTGTCCTGAGTGTTGGACCTGATGATCCCCCTGCTGTCATGTTTCCTCCTGACAGGGACACCCAGTCTTTGCTTTGGGGACAGCCCTTCTGTCCATGATGGCGAATGGAAACCACAGGCACAGACTTATGTGGCTCTACCTTTCTGCCTTTATGGGGATTGCTTGCCTGGGAGTCTACCAAAACTGGATAATTATTTCTGAGACCTTTTCGGGGTGGTGTTATCAGCTGAGTACTCTGAGATCAGACCAGCCGTTCCCCTCCTTGTGGGTTTGCATTCAACAGACAAATTCAGTCTCTGGTGTCCTGGGGCCCACAGTTCTATCTGGGGCAGTGAGTCAGGTATGCAGGCAGGACTCTGTGCAGGTGCCAGGGTTCCTGGCTCTGGCTTTGGGCTAGCTCCTGGGTGCCTGCGAACCCGAGTCTTTTCCAGGGAATGTTTGGGTGACCTAAGGTCGGTACCAATCATTTCCTGCACTGGGGGGTTATCTCTCAACTGGAAATCTAGTCTCTGATATTGTGGTGCCCACAGTTCAGTCTGGGACAGTGATCAGAGCATGCTGGTGTGTGGCTCTGGGTTGGCGTCCAAGTGTCTGATGGAACCAGAGTTTCTTCTGTGGCTTAGCTGGGTGATTTAAAGCTGATTGAATCCCCCACTGAAAATAACTTCCTGCTTGTCTGTGGTCAATAGTAAGCTCTGCCCTACTTAGGATGGTAGGGGTGTTCTAAAAACATTACTTTGATCAGATAGAAAAATATAGTGCACCCATTTGGGAATTTACCAAATTATTTGCCATTCCTACAAATGTCCCTGAATTTCTTGGGGACTTTCATCCTAGTCTAATATTTGATCAGAATACATATTTGTCATGTATTTTTGTAATATAATTTTCTTATGAGAAGACTTTTGTATGAGATAATTTGGTTTAGAAAAAAATAATAAAAATAATTTAAATGTATTATTTTAAAATGTCAATAAAATAAAAATGTCATTTTAATTGTATGTAACTTATGTTTCATACAGTTAACTGGAATCCCAGCAAAGTGTAAGAACTTATGCTAAGGATTTTCATGTGTTCAAATTCTTTAATAATATTTTAAACATTTGTTACAAAAATGAATGGGTTGTATTAGGAATGAACCACTGGCCATTATCTCATGATGAATAACTACAAGTGGAACGATGAATTGTGATTCAAATTTTTCAGTTGAGGGGGAAGATGTTTTTGTGTCACAAGCTTGTACTTTCTTTTAGAAATTCTAAGTATTCTATTGTTTTTCTCTCTCATTAATTTATTTCAACAAATGGGTAGTTGTAATTTAAAAAAAATAAAGGCCAAGTTTTTATATATGAGAATGAGAATTAGTTCTGCAAAATATAAAAAGGAGTCATAAAACAGAGATCATTAATTTAGTAATTGTGAGACATAATAGGAAATTTTAAGTGTTGGACTGATGTTATCTCAGAATCATCCAGCCAGGTTCTCCAGGCATTAGGCCTAGTGCCTACCACCATGACTGAACAGCAGAAATGGATTCACCTGCTGTCAACCTGCTGTTATGAGAAGGAATGAATTTTCTCCCTTTCTGAAGCCATGTTCTCCATCTGCTCTTCAGAACCTATTCTTTACCCCTTTCCTAGAAAAGTTCCTAAGCGTATGTCTGCAGGTACTCCCTCAGTGTTTCTGAGCTTTATCATCGCATTACCAAATCATAATTCTGAATTCATAATTCTTCCCAGTTTCTGAAAAACAAATAAATAAAGCTAACACCGTGGCATCAAACACAAAGAAGTATATTCTTTGTATTTTTTTTCCCTAGGGTTTTCCAAACTTTGTAAAAGAATTATTCACAGGCTCTATCTCAATACACTCTTCCTAGACAGGGTTGCTGTCAGGAGTTCAAATAGTCCATGCTCTCTCCTATCATAGAATTTTTGTCTCAAGAGTCCAGTCCTTTGTTACTCTTGATGCAGATTCTATGCCTAGGGAATTTTCCTCCTTAATGCTCTATTCGTTAGCTGAAGCATCACTTCTTCAGGGTACTTTAATGTTTAATTATTAATAGTACTATTTTATGCTATAGTACTATTATACTCTGTTGCATTTTATAAACCTCTTTGCTGCTCTCTGTGTGTCCTTTCAGAAGAATCAGTATATTTCTATTATTATTTTTCTTATCAATGACAGTGAAACTGTAATTCAGTGTTTCAAAGCTAGAGAGGAGGCAGAATCCTGTACTCTGAAATTGTGGAGGCTGAGAGAATGTGGATGATGATTCTGGTTCAGTCTGGATTACACTGTCAGACTCTCTTTCTAAACAGTAACAAACCAAGGCTATTATCTTTTTCATGCCTCCTCTCATCATCACTGGTAAGGCCTTACAAAAAAATTATTTAAAAATAATATCATAAAAGGAATTTTAAAGCTAGTTCTCTGAGTGAAATCTGAGTGATTTGGATCATTTATGAAAACTTAGCTTTCTCTCCTGGATGAATGAACAAAATATGAAGATTTCACATGTACAAGTTTTGAAGCAATGTAGAAAATGCAAGAGGTTTTATTAATCTCAAACCAAACATCTTCAGTGCACTTTGGGGAATGATAAAACATACCAAAAGAGAAAACCTCTTAAAATTTCAGTGGAATAGCATGCATTTTTAATGCATAGGTTTTGTTCATCCTTGAAAGCAAAAATACACTATGTATTAGATTTCTGGAAACTTTAATTTGCACATTATTAAAACCTGCAAGGTTTTGTATAAAATATTCTGCGATGGGGAAAGCATGATAAGTCTTAAAGAGGTATGCTGTGAACCACTATAATTATACAAATTTTTCAATGCGACATTATGTTTCTATAATCTATGACACTATCATAATTTTCACTAAGATGCTAACATTTTTCTAATATTTTTCACACAACTTTATATTAATTTCAAACATTCAAAATAGTCACATACAAAATTATGTATGAAATATTTTATAAATAGCACAAATTTGTAATGTATTCATTTAAATAGAAAATGCTTCAAATTATTGGCTATTGTTTAGTAATTATAAATGGGAAGTATTATACAAAATCATATTCATAAGGCTAACTGATTCACTCTTATGTTAAAGGTCTTTCTGTAATTTAAAAATAATGATACCTCTAACTGATAGAGTTTATATTAGCATAAGACTTGGAAATGAACACTGAAATAATAAATACATGGTACCCAGTTATTTGATAGCAAATGTTTAACAGATTCAGAAATGTCACTGAATTAATAGGTTTTATATTTGCATTCTGTATTTGAACATTCTATCCCAATTTCGTTTGCCATATTGCTTCTTGTATCATTGTGATATCTTTCAGTTAAACGTATTTTCTTTGGGCACTGTTCCAAACTTTGACTAAGTCGCAATGCCAGAGACCTCTGAGGTCCTCATGCTTAGTATTCACTGTTACCCTTGCAGAAAAAGACAATGTGAGGAAGGAAAATGAGAATGATGTCAATGAACCTTTAATGAGCTATATCAAGCTATTGTTTTCCAACAGACACTTCAAAGCACATCTTGTTATAATATTCCTGATGAAACAGTCCGGCTTATTAGACAGCCAACTGTTACAGTGGTAATGTAGCCTCATTTAACAATATTATACCCAAATGACTGTCAATGTTCAGCTCTCCTCTTTGTCACAGCGATAACCTTTATTTCACATTTTAATGTTTTCTCAGTGGCAAGGTCCTAAATATTTAATCTAGCTTTTCTCTGATAATATATAAGGTAGAACACCACACTGTTACACATTGAAATGCAACAAATTTACCATTAAGACCTCCTTTTAGAACCAGTGCTGAAGAATCATACAATATAAATTAGCCTACCTACTTATAATTTTCAAATTTTAAGATCAAATGTATTCTGCCATTGAAAAATGATTTTTTAAAATATTAATTTCAGGAAATAAAACAGCATTACAATTAGATTTCTTAGAGCTATTTGTGGTATGTTAAAACAAACATGAAGAAATCAAAATGTCAAAATATGGAAGACAAAGCTATTTGTAATAAAAACATTTCATGTTTGTCTTAGAAAATCATGACAGTGCTGGACAGTGGTGGTGCTCACCTTTAATCCCAGAACTTGGGAGGCAGAAGTATGTAGATCTCTTCCATTTCGAAGCCAGCATTCTCTACAAAGCTAGTCCCAGGACACCTAAGGCTAAACAGAGAAACCCTGTCTCAAAAAAGCAAAATAATAATTATAATGATGATGATGATAATTGATGGGCTGTTGGCTGTGATGATAATGGTGGGAGTGGATGAGGTGAAATATTTTATCTGAGATAGGTAATGTTTTCTGCTTTATTAATTTGACCTAAAGAAACATTTAATATTTATATCATTAAGTGCTAAAAGTCTGAGATGTTAAAAAAACTGGATGACTTTCCCTAAATAAATGACTGCTTACTTCTAAATCATATCACTAATTGAAGGTAAAGGAATAATTCACTAGCAGACTTTTTTTCACTTCCTCATAGCTATGCTACACTAAATCTTTTATTCTATGAAATGTGCTACATATTATATTTTTTTCTTGAAAGTTTTTCAAAAAGTTTTGACGTCTGCTGTTATTAGAGGTTTAATCAACTGTACTGGACTTAACGCATAACATTTTAATTTATGACAAATTTAGACAAACAGAACTCTAGGAAAGGTAGACAAAATGAACTCTAGGAAAGGTAGTTAGGATTCAAGACACTGAAGAATCGTTAAAATTTTAAACTCACTAATTCACTTCAAGATTATCCTCAAAGATGAATCAGGAAATGTATTTTCAAAGGTTCTTAGTTGTTTTTTTAATACAGCTATTCTCACAATGTGGAAATCAACTTTGATTTCTTATTAGTAATAAAAATCTTTTACACGTAATGTAGCACTTATTTTATTATATTTAAATTAAAATGAAATTATTTAAAAATCTATGGATTATATGTTTTTTTAGAATATTTGATAATATCTGTTCCCTCATTTGCTCCATTTTTCCTGTGTAAATGTAAGAAAAAGATTAAATCTGTAAAATTAATTGGTAGACCAAACACAAAATTACAGAACTTCAATATTTGAGAGATTAAGAAGCATCCACATACTTTTTAAATTAAATTTTTATTTTTTTACATTAATTACATTTTATTTGCTTGGTATGCCAGCTGTAACCCCTCCCTCCCTCAGATCTCACGCTCCCTCCCTCATTTCCTCCCTTTTGAAAAAGTGGAATGATTGCTAATTCAGACAAATGGTGAATGATAAGCCTTGCTAAAAAATAAGCTACATATAGTGTACAGTAAATATTTACAATATCAAAGTTGTTCATAGAAAATACTTCAGGGTCCATATATCTAAGATCTTACTGTGCCTATCGGGGTCATTAACACAAATAGAACAGTGACACAGAAGTGACTGTAGGTGTGAAGTGTGTGCCTTCTAGCAAAGGAACCCTTCTTAAGGTTCAGAGGATAGCATGGAAGAGACATTGAAAGAACGGAGAAGCCGGAAGATGGGGAGATGTGCCCATATGGTTGTCCTCTAGGCGTGGGAAATGTTTTTCAGTCACGAACTCACTGCGTCTGCATTATCTGTACAGGATGTTTAACAGAGAATAGGCAGAGGTGAAATGAGACAGCTCAAGGTTTGTGAGGGAGGTATTGTTTTCTTATGTGGCTTAGTGATGGATAATGGAAGGAATTCTCATTAAACCCTGTGATTAATACACAGAGGAAGTAATGGAAATAGGAGGGAAACTTCGGAAGAAAAGTTTCAGGGGAGTGGAAGGATAATGAAAGAGGGAAATGGAGGTGAAAACAACTCTGATTCATTATATGAATGTATGACGCTGTCAAACAATAATTAAAAGAATGCTAGAGGTTATGTACTTTTCTTTAAATAAGGCATTCTTAGAAAGCAATTAGAAGATTTGTTAATGATTTGTTTTTGCCAAATGCACATTCTGTGTTACTCTCATTTTGGAACTGAGTACAGTCATAAATGATGATTGGAAACCTCATCCAAAAGATAGATGATCCCATATGCAACTGGTAATTAAGCATCTTTTAAGCATTTTATTATTTTGATGTTCCTGTGCTGGCCTCTCATGACTAATTTTTGAAAAACTTGAAATTCAACGATTCTCCAACTCTCAAATATAAACAGCTTTATCATGTATTGATTTTATTGACTATATAACGATTAAAACTATCAGATTTGTGAGACTTCTTGAATAGATAATTCATTAAGAAATACAATGCTATACATACATGCATGCAATAACAAGTAGTAAAAAAGGAGGCCATGAATTTGAAGGAGAGTGAAAAAAATAGTTGCAGGGATGAAAGAGAAGAAACAAATGTAATGAAATTATCTCAAAAATTAACAATTAGAAATACATGTTCATAATAAGGCCCGTAAAATTACCGTAGTGATATTATTTGAGAAAGTAAGTTAAGTTTTTATACAATCTTACATGTATCTTAAACTCAAGTGGGGGCCCTAGTAAGGGGAGCAGGCGTTGTCTCTGGCATGAACTCAGTGGAAAGCTCTCTGTTTACCTCTCTCTGTGGAGGATTCAGGTTGCAGCCTTCCCAGGCCATACAGGAAGACAATGCAGCCAGTTTTTTTTTTTTTTTCTTATTGGTTACATTTTGTTAAATTCTGTATCCCAGCTGTATCCGCTCCCTCATTCCCTCCCCAATCCCACCCTCCCTCCCTCATCTCTTCCCCTCCCCCTTTCCAAGTTCACTGATAAGGGAGGACCTCTTCCCCTTTCATATGACTTCGTTTTCTCAGGTATTTTCAGGACTGGCTGCAAAGTCCTCCTCTGTGGCCTAACAGTACTGCTCCTTCCTTGTGGGGTGGGGAGGTCAAAGAGCCAGTCATTGAGTTCCTGTTAGAAATAGTCCTTGTTCCCCTTACTATAGGAGACCAATTGATTACTGAGCTATCACAGGTCACATCCGAGCAGAGGTTCTAGGTTTTATCCTCTCATGGTCTTTGGTTGAGTGTCCATCTCAGAAAAGACCCTGTACCCAGATATGTTTAGTCCTTGTGGAGTTCCTATCCTTTCCACATCAAACTCCCCTTCTTTCATATGATTCCCTGCACTCTGCCAAAGGTTTGGTTATGAGTCTTAATATCTACTTTGGGACACTGCTAGGTAGAGTCTTTCAGATGCCTTTACGGAGTGAAGTATCCCAGAAGGAGAAAGACAAACACGGTATATACTCGCTTATATAGACCTACAAGATATGATAAACATAATGAAATCTACACACCTAAAGAAGATAATCAAGAAAGTGGACAAGGGTGAAGATGATCAATCAAAACTTAGAAAGACAAATGGGATGTACATTGAATGTATGACAGGAATCTACCGCAAAAGGCAGCCAGTTCTGATAAGACCTGATAGGCTAGGGTCAAATAGAAGGGGAATAGGAGAAGAAGAAGGAGGGAGGATGGGATTGGGAGGAGATGAGGAAGGGGGCCACAGTCGGGATACAAAAATTGATTAGATTGTAATAAATGATAAAAATAAAAAAGAAAAAAGAAGCAGCTCCTCTTCAGAGATGCACATAACTGCTCCATTATTCTTTATACCTATCTTACAGCATGCTAAATACTATTTTGTTTTTTTATGGTGTTATTTTTCATATCTCAATAATTTACATAGTAAAAACATTTTGAAAATTAAGTCTACAAAAAACTTTGTCCTTGCTTAAGACTATATGGATAATATTAAGCATAGTTTTAATATCTTTGACTATTTGTATATTTATTAGCTATAGACAATGCATGTCTACATTTCACATTTTTCCTCAGGTATATATAGCTGATTTAGACTAATATGGTCTTGATAGATTGTATCGTTTGTCATGAATAAAATGGCAGTGAAACAAATATTTGAAGAACAAAGCTTTCTATTGATCAGTGATAGAAAATTGTATCTTAGCAGAATATATATATTTTTTTAATTTCTAGAAAATAATGTTGTAAAAAAATACAAGTAAAGATGCCAGGACAGAATAAATGTTATGTTCTTGTGCTGTAGAATTTATATTTATGCAAGACAAAAATCTTCATAGATTTGTTTAAATCTATGTTTAAATCCATTCATATTTCATCTACTTAAAATGTTACAATAGTGTGCACCTTTACATGTACCTCAAGAATAGTACCTAATAAAATCTGGAAAGAAAAAGAAGAATGGGATGGGGGACCATATTGTTTATACATTTCCAAGATAATTACTTCAATCCTTTAAGACTATTGGTTATAGCTGAATTTAAAATGAATCACACATTTGTTAGCAAGTTGACCATTATAAATATCTGCACAAGGTAAAAATAAAGTTAGCTTTGGCTTTTAACAAAATTAATCCTTTCCCCTATTTGTAGCCACTATGTACTAATTATTAACAGGTAGTAACATTCAGGCCTCCATCAAATAATTTTTAAAAAGATATGCTTTATCAGTCATGCTCATTAAAATTTAATTCAACTTCCTTTATTTTTTTTCTATTTTATGCACTTGTATCTTCTCAAAATATTGGAAAGTGAAAAAATTCAACAAAATGTCACTGTGCTCAAAAATTAATCTCACACTTCTCTCTCTGAAACAAATGTACTTGCTACTGTGTTTCTCCGTGCATCTGCCAAACTGAACTATGACACAGCCCATTCATCCTTTTCAGCTGTCTTGCTGATCGATCCACTGCTCTGCTCAGCAAACCTTGGACGGTTTATTATTTTTTTTCTTTGCCTTACTAAAGTTTGAGCATTTGAGTAGTTCCCATAAAGTTACCTGTTTACTGACCTAGTTAAATGACATGCTTACCTTTGTAGAAACAAATGATAATCCCTCTTCCTCACACTGAAACACACACCTGAATAAATCTGTCAGCTGTGAAACCTGAAGGAGTCTGTGTTGTCCTTTCTTTTTAACTAGGAAAAGGCATCAGCAGAAATGAGGATATCTCTGCTTTCAGAATTTGGACATTTTGTCAATTCAGGTATTGTCCTGAAGTAAGATGATAAATCACCTGGTTTAAAAGGAAAGAAACAAAAGTACAAAACAACAGGCGAAAAAATAGTTTTAATTAGCATGTGCTTTTGTGTGTGTGTCTGTGTGTCTATATACACATATATACTCAATCTAGGTGTCATTTTATGCTGATCATGCATTTTGTATGTGTATATTTAGTAATTTTGTAACATACTTATATGCACAAATTGCATATATATGTATATATATATATATATATGATTATTGTATAGTTTGCACTTTTTAAAGATCTACAACTTAATTAATTGTATCCTTCTAGCAAGCTACCAAACAGTCCTTTGTTTTGTGGTTGAAGGTTTTAAAAGTTCATCATTACCACTTTTACTGAATGTCCTATAACTTAAACCTTATTGTTAATCCTAGGACATAATTATTATATTTAGAATGTTCCCATGTAATTGTCAAAATATGTGATCACATTCCATTTATCACTTAGTGAAAAATTATGACTTAACTTTTTCTATCATCATCTTTTAAAAATCGGCTTAGATATGTTTCCCATCTACCAACAATAGAGTTTTTGTTTTTCTTATTTTAAAATGTTTGAGTGTATGTGTCTTTATGTATTGTTGTGATAAACATGTGTGTATACATGTGGAGGCTGGTGGGCAAATGTTGGTTCAATCTCAGAAAATCCATTCACGTCCTTGAGAAAAGGTCTCCGATTTGTCCGAGGCTTACCAATTAGGCTAAAGTTGTTAACTGGTCAGTAAGTACAAGGGTCCCATTTTCTTCAGCTACTCAGTGCAGGAATATCAGTGTTAGGGCACCACACCCAGCTACCGATGAGGTCCTGGGGATCTATTTTGGATCAATATAACTGTACTTCATTATTTATTGGACATTCTGCCGGTACATCAGATCTCACTATAGATGGTTGTGAGCCACCATGTGGTTGCTGGGAACTGAACTCAGGATGTTTGGAAGAACAGCCAATGTTCTTAACATCTGAGCCACCTCTCCAGCCCCATTGTAACCCTAGTAAAGGGAACAAACAGGGGCTGTCTCTAACATGAACTCAGTGGTTGGCTCTTTGATTACCTCCTCCTGATGGGGGAGCACCTTTACCAGGCCACAGAGGAAGACAATGCATCCAGTCCTGAAGAGACCTGATAGGCCTCAGGAAGGGGAGGAGGAGCTCCCCTATAGGTGGGCTGGGGAAGGGGAATGGGAAGAAACGAACTATGATGGGGGCTGAATTAGGAAAGAGCAAGGGATGGGGCTATAGCAGGATCACAAAGTGAATAAATTGTAATTAATAACTAATAATAATAATAATAATAATAATTGTACTACATAGGATATCCAAAGTATAATTTCTTAAAACAGAAAAAAAAATTTATTTGAATCAGAAAGAGGAGACAAGACTACCTTAGCTATATCAGTTATAGAGCATCCTCTGGGAGACTGGAACCAGTTTCATTAGTCATTTGGGGTATTTAACTTAGCTACTTATAAATCGTTTCTATTTTCCTAAGTCATATGAGGTTAGTTGTTCATTTGTGGTTGTATTGTAGTCTTAAACAGTTTCTGTTTGGATTGAAGAATAACTATACAAAAATTATTGATGTTCAGTAATTCTAAAAATTTTAGAAAATTTGCATAAATTACAATGTACTTTGATATCATTGAAAACAGGTTTTTGGTAAAATATATGTTAATTTTGTCCTTTTACAAATTCATACCAAATGCACACAAAAAAATGTCATTGCTCTTCCACCATTATATGTCTTACACAACTGTCAGCATTGCTATGAACCCCCTTCTCTTTCCACATTCATAAAATTTTACTGTGATTTTTTAGGCTACTGCTCAGTAAGCTCCAAGCATGTACAAATATTCTTGATTCTGATGGGTTCATATTGAGTACACAATTCAAGGCAGTGACTCCAACTTTGCAATGATCTGTCAGTAGCTAATATTTTAGCAAGGTGGGCTTTATTCGGGCCCATTGCAAGTAACCACAGCTCATGTGGGTTCATGACTGCCATGTCTTTGTCATGTCCCATGTTATAGTGCTGTGTTCCTTTTCTCTAGCTTCTAGCTCCTACATCATTTCAGATCCCACCCCTGAAAGTTTCCATGGGCCTTAAAGGCAGTGGTAAAATGTCTTGTTTAAACAGAAGTCTCAGCTGTCAAGCCTTTTTGGTATCTTGTCTAGCCATCAGTCTTTGCATTATTTGGAGTATGAAGAGAGAAAGGCTTCTTTGATTGAACCTGAGAGTAGACATTTTATATAAAAGTAAAGATAGAGATTTGGATAGTAGTGTATTGTAATGAAAATTCAGCTAGGGAACACTGGTAACCACCCACACATACACACATACACACATACACATGCACACACTTTATCCTGTGACTTCTCCAAACATGAGTTTTGGCTGGGTTTATAAAACATGCATTAATTACAATTTGATAGCAGTTTGATTTGTCTATTTATATTTATTTTAATTACTTAATTAATATGCTTTACATCCCAATTGGAATCTCACCTCTGTCTTCTTCCAGTTCTTCCCCTCACTTCCTTTCCTTTCCCCCTTATGTCCCTTCTCTTCCTTGTAAGAGAAGGGGATACTTCCCATGGATATCAGTCCTCCTTGGCATATGAAGTAGGAGTGGGAACATCTTCTAATGAGGCTAGTCAAGTCTGTCTAGCTAGGGGAAAGGAATTCACAGCAGGCAACAGAGTCAGAGACAGACCCTACTCCTGCTGTTAGAAGTTGTTATGTTATTTCTATCAGCACAAAATAGTGGAATGCATAAAGTCACCAATTTAAAATTCTAACAGCCTTGTTCTCCGTACATTTATATTTTCTGCTAAAGTGTCCTCAAAGACACAAAGTTTTACTTTCATTGAAAAAAAAATGTGGCACAACCTAACAGTTTGAGTATTCATTTGGGCATTCTCAGATTTTCTTTCTTTTCTACCCAGTTTAGCTTCTTTATTTTATTATTGAAACCCTCTCACAAACAAAAATCTGTAACTCAGAGCTGGTGTGATGGACCACTGCTTAAAGGTGCTTGCCCACAAACCTGGGGTTAAAACAAGACACAAAGAAAAGGTAATGAGATG
>REGO01000602.1:926799-944682 GCA_010120015.1 Rhombomys opimus
CTCATTGGCACAGGAGACAACTTCCTGAACAGAACACCAACAGCACAGGCTCTAAGAGCAACAATTAATAAATGGGACCTCATGAAACTGAATAGCTCTGTAAAGCAAAGGATTTTCACTTTCTATGTGGCTTTGGTCTTTCTACTTTCCTTAACTTTAAATTCCTTGCTCCTGTCAGTAATCATGCATGGTGATATCTATGTAAACACCATCACCCAAGTCACATTGGTTTAGGACTGATTAGGTAACATTGGCTAATCCTTATATATCATTTTCTGGTGAAGAGATTACAAGGGTATGCCATCATATCGGAATTTTTATGTGGGTTAGTGGTATCAATCTTGGGTTCTCATATTTGCTTCACAAGCCCCTTATCCATTAGTTTATATCCTCTACCTCAAACATGTTTTGAACAAGTGAACAGAAACCAATCACAAGACTCAGTTAATTTTTAGTAAAATTTGCTTCACTGTTCGAAACAGTTTCATGATTACAAATGCTAGTGATTCGCAGGATTCACTTAGATACAATAATTTATTTTCTAGATTTTTGCTCAAGGCATAAGTACTGATTTTTCTATGTTTAAATTTTCATATATATTTCAATTTTTATTGAATAGTCCAAAATATTTAAGCAGATTGAAAGTGTTCTTGCTAGAGACAATTCCAAAGAACAATTTGAAGATGAACTCATGACATGAAGAACAATTTGAGCGTGTTTTTCACATTGACTAACTCCATATAAGGATGTTAGTCTACCATTTCACACTATTTAATTGTGAGGAGAAAATGGCTTCGGTACAGAATGTTACACTCCTGCATCTGAAATTTAAGTAGGGATCACAATGAAGTCCACCCTTTCCTTGGCTAGGGAGGTTTCAGTTATGATTTGGTCAGTAGATGGCAGGCTTGTATCATATATTAGCTACATTTATGCAACTTGCTTATTTGTTTTGGTTCCATGGACAGTCACTGACAGGGCTTTAGTAATCTCTGGGAAAGAAATAGTTTGAAATAATTTTCTATAATCAGAATTATGTGTTGAATGACTTTAGAAGCTTTGTCACTCAATGTCATTTTTATTATTTTTCTGATGATTTGTTGTTTCGCATTTTAAAACAAGATGCCCAGAAGAAAATAGCATTGAAAAATTGAAAAATATCCACTAGTGTTTTACTTTAAGTCAAAGGGTGGAAAATATGAACTAAATAATATTTTTTACATGTAATATGAACTGTATAAGAAACGATTAATTTGAGAAAGTTTTTTGAGTGGGATTTCCACCGCCTACCATCTGTTGTTCCTCACTCTTTTACCTGACAGTCCATTTGCACTGGCTCAGTGTGAGAAAGACACATCAAAACCATTCATTTGAAATGGCACAACACAGAACATGGCATTTCTTATAACAGCATTGAAAAAAGGATCAGCCATTCAATAGTAGTATATATGGAAAATAGCAGATCATGTCCAACATCATTAAATGTCTGCAGAACACATCATGATTAAGATAAAATTAATTCTAATCTAAAAATTGTGCTTCATAGTTTCAAGAATTGTTCAGTCACACAGCCATAACTAAACAATCCTTCATTCAGTGATATGTGGGAAGATGAAGATTCCTTTTTCATTTCCATCAGCTGTGTCATACATGAAGCCTCTAAGCATAGGCTTTGAGAAAAAGACTAGCTTTGCATTATATATTAAGTTAAACTTATTGACAGAGTAAATAGCAAAATATGCTTCAATGGCCCTGTTGGAAATTTTTTCACTTTTTAAAATTTTTAAATTTTAATCATTATTATTTATTACAATTTATTCACTTTGTATCCCTGATGTGGTCCCCTCCCTCCTCTCCTTCCAATCATACCCTCTCTCCCTCTTCTCCACTTATGCATCTCCCCTAGCCCACTGACAGGGGAGAACCTCCTCCTCTTCTATCTGACCCTAGCCTAACAGGTCTTATCAGGGTGGCTGCATTGTCTTCCTCTGTGGCCTGGAGAGACTGCTCGCTGCAGGGGAGGTGAACTGAGAGTTCTGTTTGTTTCCATGTTTTTTTGTTTTGTTTTGTTTTTTTGTGTGTGTGTGCTCTCCAGAAATCTTAATTGATGGCTAGAATAGTCTACATGTGTTCTCAGGCTACAGGTGAGTTTAATTTGCCTATGATGCTGTATTGCCTCTGCTGTGCATTTAAACTAAATTATTATTTATTATTATCATTATTAGTATTACTCCTGACACTTCTTGCTTTATTTAATGATCATTCTTTCAAAATATTAAAAAAATATCTGATCTTTGTTTTTAACTGAAAATTTCTAATGGACTGTTTTCCAAGTGTTTTAAAACCTAGATTTACTTCTGCCTGTTTCTCTGTCAGCAACTACCGTAGTCTTTTTCTATATTATTCCCAAGTGAAGGGGTTCTTGTGGTCATTTTCTACTTTCTCATAATACTTCCCACTGACTCTCAACTTAGGATTCACTAGGCTCTTCACATAAAGGAAGAATCCTAAACTCTTAAAATAGACCTGCTGATTCAGCTTCAGGCTCACATTCACTTCAGGGAGTCCTAGGTAATTCATACATTATACTTGTAGGGACATTGCCATTGTGTAACATTTTGCAAAATAAAATAAAAAAAAAAGTGAAGCAACAAAACAAATCTTAAAACACTTGGGTTTACTAAAGTATGTTTATTTTCAAGATCATAGAAAGCCAATGTTAATGGTGTGTCTTTCTTCTCATTCCAGCCACATTTTTTTCTTCCAAAATGACTGCTTACTCATGGCACATAGCGCATACATATGCAAGTAGACAACACTGAGTGTGACCACAATGTCATAAAATATTCAAGGGAAAAAATCTCATAGGATAATACAAAAGAAAACCTTCATTCTATGTTGTTCTCTGTTCATGCCATGCACATACACACATATACAGAGAGACATGCACACACAAACACTCTGAATACTTTTCTTACGGTGGTTTAACATTTTATATTTTTCAGTACTATATAATCTTGGATATTACTTCAGGAAATGTATAATCAAAAATTATGTCTAGAAGAACATTATGCTAGAAAGTACAGGCAAGTAAATCAACACACATTTCAATGCTATGGTTCAGTGAAACATAATATGCAAATCTCTACACTATAAAACCTTGCAAAATGACTGTCTGAACTCAATTATCCTAAAGACTGATGTAGTAATTAGACTAGGTCATCTCTTTTACTTTGTCAGAAATCATGCTATTCTGTACTTATCTAATTGGTAATTTATTTTCATATTGATTGTTTTATGCACTGTTACCACAGCTTTGGCGTCATACAAATTCTGTCACATTGTAATTCCTTTTAAGTAGTTTGTAACATCTTTTTTGCTATATTATCTTTTCTTTACTGTAACTTAAATATCAGCATTGCTCTTAAATGAGGACTTTTAGCGTATTTCAGCACTTGAGTGATTATCAAATAAATTTAGGTCAGTAATATGTTCTTAGCAAGTATTAGTGTAAAGAAACCACTCCCTAAGTTTTAAATGTTTTATAATTTTGGGGTTGAAGTATTGTTAAAATTTTATAAACAAAGGAAATATGTTGGTAAAGGACATAAGGACCTATTACTGATAAATGACTTGACATTCTTAAGTTCTCATAGCAGTTTTGACTGAGATAAGCATGAAACAATGGGTCATTTTTTTTATTTTGTTTTTGTTTGTTTTTTTGTTTGTTTCAACACTGAAATCCTCTAAGCTATTTCTAGCCACAATACTTCAACTGGGATAATCAAAATGAGCTTAATGAAACCCTGTCAAGCAAATATCACATTATGAATAATAACATGTATCTCGAAGGTTATATCTAATGGAAAGATGGATCTGGAAAGCTAAGCGAATTAGAGGTCATAGCTCAATGTAAAATTGCCATGGAAACAGCTTTCATGACCAATTTGTGGGGAGATGTCAAAAGGCAGTAACCTGTGACTTCTTTTTCCAAAGCCCTGTCTATGAAGGTTACAGGTTCTGTATCTGCTTTCATGATGACATTTGTCTATGTTTTTGTAGGTTTCTATTCTGACAAGCACAAAACCCTGCTCCAAGTTGAACCTGTCCTTTGTGACGAGGCTGTTGAACAGAATAGCAGCATAGCAGTCTGTCTTTTCTCGTCCCACATTCAGTTAAATGCCAACTCGGATCCCTTTGAGATAGTGAACCAGCGAGGGAGTCAGGCCTCAGTATCCAAACTTCTTCAGAGAACCATGTGTGTAACTCCTTGATTAAGGTCATGCTCTCCATCCATGGCTTCATTTTTTTTTTCTTTCTGCTAGTTAAAAGGTATCTATCTACAATCTAAGTCAAACATGTTAATTAGTAAATATGAAAGTAATAACATCCAAGATATTTGTTTATTTATTTCTACACAGTTTATTCTTTATATGTCCTGATTGAAGCTGCATCCCTCAGGTCACCAAGTACACCCTTCTTCTCTCTTCCCCCAATCTCCTTCCCCTAGTCCACTGAAAGGGGGAGTTCTCCACTATTGCCATCTGCCCATAGCTCTTTAAGTCTCATTAGGACTACCTGGATCCTCTTCCTCCTTGGCCTGGAAAGGCTGCATCACAAACCATCATGAAATGAAATTATAAAATGTATTTAAAATGTAGTTGTTGGGAGGAAAATTAATTTTATAACACAGGAGTACATTGAGTTTTTCTCTATTTACAGAAAATATATTGTGTTTAGAATTGTAAATTATAGAATGTTCATGTTATGATCAATAAATGCTGACACAAATATATCTGAGTTCATCCCACATAGAATAATGAGAATAGAAAAATATTCTCATTAGCAATCTTTTAAAAAATCAGCTATGCTTTATTTTATAAATCATATTAAACATGTTTTGCAGAAATTGTTAATTTTCAAAAGCTCTAAAAGTCTGTGTAGAATGTTACTATTTCAGAAGAGCAGTCACATTATGTTTGTCACTTAATCTTTTGATTATTTTAAGATGAAATATACAAATTAAATTCCATAGATTTTGCAAAAGACACATTAAAAATTTACAAATTTCTTCTGTGACTTATATTTATGACAAAGAAGTTATATATATTTCTTTAGGAAATAGTATACTTAAAATTAGTATAGTAAATAAAGATTTCTTATAACATACATGAAAGTATCTTTAATTTATTATTATTATATATTACAATTTATTCACCTGTTTGTTTTATCTTCTTTAATTTTTTAATATTAATTACAGTTTATTCACTTTGTAGCCCAGATGTAGGCCCCTCCCTCATTCTCTCTCAATCCCACCTTCCCTCTCTCATCAACTCCTATGGCCCTCTTCAAGTCCACTTATAATATTATGTATTTCAATTTATTCACTTTGTATCCCGGCTGTAGCCTCCTTCCACATCTTCTCCCAGTCCCACCCTCACTTCCTCTCCACCCCCCCCCATGCCCTTCCACTAGTCCACTGATAGGAGAGGTCCTCCCTCCCTTCTCTGATCCTAGCTTATCAGGTCTCATCAGGATTGTCTGGATCCTCTTTCTCTGTGGCCTAGTGAGGCCACACCACCAGGGGGAGTTAATCAAAGAGCATGCTACCCAGTTCATGCTAGAGAATGTCCCTGCTCCCCTTAGTAGATACCTCCAATGGAGACAGAGTTGCTAATCACTGGCTACATTTGAGCAGGTGGTCTAGGTCCTCTCAGGGCATGGTCCTTGGTTGATTCATCAGTCTCTGCAGGAACCCCTGATCCCATATATTTTGGCTCCCTTAATCTCTTTGTGGAGCTCCTTTCCCTCCAGGTCTTTCTATCTCTATATCGAAACTGTAGCTCCCTCTGTCAACTTCTCCAGATTCCACCCTTCCTCCCTCATTGCTCGTATCCTCTTCCCCTAGTCCACTGAAACTTGTAAAACAGTAAGTTCCAAATAGTGGAAACTTAATGACAAACTAACAGTTTTTCCAACTATTTCTCCCCTTTCCATCTTCAGACACACCAAGAGAAAGCAAATTGTTTATTCCAAAGGAATCATATGGGATGAGTCATACTCATTGTCAGTATGCCTATATGGTCTTAGGAGAGCAAATTCAACTATGGTTCACCTGAACCCTTTAACTTTTGAATGATACTTCTTTTAAATAGGCTTCTGCTTTTGAATCTCTGCCAAATTGTGTTACTGTAGCATAGTTGACTCACTGGTATAACAAATCCTGAATCTCTGCCTTCTCTTGCTCTTGAGTGGCTTTATTTCTAGAAAAAAAAAAAGATAAAGACTTTTCGACTTAGATTCTCCCACAGTATTGAAACAATCTATGTTGTTAACACAACTTAATTACTTTGTCTTTCTGTGAATACCACCTCCCCAAAATAAATAAAGACACGATACTTATGGATTTTTGGAAGTATAAAATCCTCAGTTTTATTTTGCTTTGTATCATTTTTTACTATAATTAAATATTAGGTTATAACATAATAACTTTTGTCCCTTTACTCCATTCATAACCCTTCTATACTTTTTATGCTCCCTCAAATTCATGGCCTCTGTTTTCACTAATTGTTATTGCATGACTATTCATATTTGTATATGCATATATGCCTCTAAATATAATCTGATAGTCTATGCTCATTATGTATATGATTTTAGGGATGACATTTGGCACTGAATAACCAATATAGTGTAGCTATTTCTTTTTTAATTGAATCATTACCTCATGTAAGAGTGTGTATGCTCAAAATAATTTATAAGAACATTGCAAGTCTCAAGTGTCTCCTCTTGGAATTTACATAAACAGTAAATAATTTGTGGTTGAACTATTTGCAAATTCTCCAGATGATTCTTGAAACAGTTATCTTGACTAATAACCATATGTATGTGGCCTTTTTAGTAATTACAGGAGTTATCCTAGCTCCCAATTATTTATCATTTAACAAAATATATTCAGAAGAAATATTTACTTTTCATATTATTTCTGTATTTTGAGTATCCCTCTTTTAGTGAATAGATATTTCCTGAGATCTTTCTGGGATAACTCAAATACCACAATTATATTTAAATAACTTAATTAAATCATTCTACACATATTAATCTAAACAACATTTATTCTAAAACATAAATCTAAATTCAGATTGCTAAATCAAAATTATTGTTCCTTTGATCTAGACAAGTGGTTCACCAGGACCAATCTCCAGAGAAAAACGAAACCTCTGGCTTCAGAGGCGAAAACCCTCACATGCACATATGCAGAGATAGACAAGCACAAACGCACACTTTTAAAAAAAGTAACTTTCAGAAAAAAAAACATTCTTTAAAAGTTTTACATGAAATTAATTTTATAAACACACACACACACACACAAAAAAAAAAAACCGGAGACAGATATGAACCAAAGTACTAAGGAAGGGGCTGGAGAGAGAGGTAAGCAGTTAAGAACTAGGGCTTCCCTCTTCAATTCTCTACACACTCATGGTAGTTAATCAAAGAACTACGGTGTAATAGATGATCTGATTCCCTATTCTGGCTTCCATCAGCAATGCATAGGCATTGCACAACATACATACAGGCAAAACACGAAACCCGCTGAATAAAAAAAAGGGGAATAAATATTTCTATAAATACAAAAGAAAAGTGAAACGAAAGGAGTAAAGGTTATGGGCAGGCATAAAGGGAATGGTGATAAATTTATACTTAATTCTTTAAGCAGTGTCTAATACAATGGTAGACACTAATAATGAGTTCATAAATATCAATGAACTACTGTGTGGAGATTTCAACATGGCATCAGTATGATTCTTCATTAATTTTAAAAATGGGAAGGTAATATTCTTGTTCCAATTTATTTTTGTGGCAGAAATTAAGGTGGAATGTTTTCTCTAAGGAGATTTAAGTCTGTGTTTAAAAAAAAAAAAAAAACATCAGAATAGTTCGATGGGTAAATACCACGCCTTTTTTTCTAGTGTATTGCTCATTTCCAAGGTGTAATGGAGAAAATGGAGGTTACTAATGTCCACATTTATACTGATTTATTCTAATTAAAAATAAACAATGTTTTTAAGCAAACACTGTGTTGAAGGAGACTTATACTCTCAAAAACAGAAGATATTGCTATCACTGAGTATATGCAACAAACACTTCAATTTTTGAGATAAACTTTGTCTATTCTGGACAGGGGCTGTCTTTGGCATTAACTCAGTGGCAGGCTCTCTGATCATTTCCCCCTGCAGGGTGCAGCCTTGCTAGGCCACAGAGGAAGATCATGCAACCAGCCTTGATGAGACCTGATAAATTAGAATCAGATAGAAGGGGAAGAGGTCCTCCCCTATCAGGGGACTAGGGAAAGGGCTAGGGGGAGAAGGTAGAGTTTAGGTGGGACTGGGAGGAGATGAAGGAGGGAGGTGCAACAGAGATACAAAGTAAATAATTTGTAATAAATAAATGTATAAATTAAATTTAAAAAGATAAACTTTGTAAAGGATAAATGAGACAAGTGTGCATTTATTGTTTCTGTATTTCGGCTAGTTTGACAATTTTGATATTTATTTACTTTTTATATTGGCATTCCTTCATTTTAATCATTTATATAAACTTAAGATGATCGCTTATTTCTATGTTTAGAATTACTTCTCTAATTAGAATTATTGTCTAATGTATCATTAGAAAGAAAATATTCAAAGGGAAAATTCAATGTTCATTTTGTTGGAAAGACATAGCTCAAATTCTTTAAGTACACCAGACACAACATTCTCCTTTCTAAATTGCTATCATTCTTTGAACAATTGCTCTGAAGCATGACTCTCAAGTACCTTGATATTCCCCTGGATTGAAGCACGAACATCCTAGCTAATAATCTTGACCTTCAGAGATTCATTCTGTTTGGGTTTGATGAACTTCCTGTGAAGAAAAGGCACTGCTCACTCTTTTTTTTTTTCTTTCTGTGGCCACATAATACATTTTCAGTTACTTGTGTTCAAGGCTGTAATGTCACCAACGGTAGCGTTCTTCACAGCTGAATGATTACAATCAGCTGATAACTGACACTGTGCATTATTTGTTTTGGAATATTTTCACTCTCAAGCAAGAATGCATCGTTTTATGTAAGGTTTTTAAATGAATAACATGTGCTAGCTATTGATAACAAAGAAATTCCTAAGTAGTGTGCCTGATAAATAGAGCCTTGATTATGAGAAGCGCAATCTCCTAATTTTTTACAGCCTACTGAGAAAATGATTATTAGATGTGGTGAAAATCTCTATCAAGTGCTCGGTCAGAGCAATGAAAATCTATATTCCAGCAGTGAATACATTCCATTTGATATTTGCCTCCCTTCCCTCCCCTCCGTTTCCCTTAATCAGAAGGAAAAACACTTTCATAAGCCATCAACAGTTTCAGTGCAAGTTTCTAAGGAGAATGTATTGAATTTTTTTCTGCTCTCAATGAAAAATAAAGGAGAAAATAAATGTGTGCTTACTTTCAGTCATTCTAACATTCATATATTGTTTTGTGCTTCTCTATCTGTGTAGTAAGAAAAAATAAAATGAAAAACATCTCAATGTGGAAGCATAGATAATTGGCAAATGGCAAAAGGGAGGTTCAATTAACTCAGATTATTAACACAGACACTCTGCATCTGGCCGTGGCTAAGTCTGTTTGTCCAGAAATATCTATCACATAAATGATTAAAATCAAGACCCAACAAATGTGCATCCCTCCACAAGGGACCCTTTCTCCCTCCGATGCATCAAAATGCACAGAGTTTCATCTGAGATTTTTTTTCACTCCTTAATTATACAACTCAAAGTCAAGATTTGGAAAATAACCTGGAAAAGGCATCTGTACATGTTTATTTAAGTTTTCCCCCTTGTATTATGCCTTTGCTGCTCTAGGATGGTGCAGAATCAGAAACACTTTGTATTCTTTCCTTTTGCTTGCAGCCCTGAAGGAAAACCTGCTGGGATAGGCTGCAGATGGTTTCATTGCCAGAGAAGAATGTGCCTCCTCTTGGCTGCCTGCTCTGTATGCATGATCAAGCCACATTCAATGCTTCATGTGCCTCATTAACTGTGGGACAGGAAGAAGTATGATGTTCCCAAAATACATGCCCTTTTCTCCAGCTAAGGCCAATATTATGAAAATAAAACACTTAGAAATTAGAAGTCTATATACTGTTAAAATAAGTTTATGGTCAAACTTGCTGTCCTTTTATTGAGTTAACACTGAATAGCTGACAAAACATTATTAAAGGGGAACATTACCACACACTGGCTTGTTTACTTCCTAGTGGATTAAGCTGGAAGGGGAAATGTAACATTTCTTAGACCTGAGCAAAAACTAAGTAAGACATGCTTCAAAGAGAAAGCTAGATATTATCTGAAAGCAAACTCTGTCATATTATCTAATAGCATTAGCTGGCTCAGGGAAAGTGTACAGCAGAATGTTCCCCAAGCAATATCCGCTATCCAAAGTGTCCTAATTTCAAATTTAATGTTTCTGAAATTAATTTTTGTTTATTCAGAAGATAATCAAGGCTCACTGAACTCTAGCCATAGCTAGGCACTTTATCATTACATATAATTTATATGATAGTTATTATCTGCCCATTTCACAGGCAAAAACTAAAAATAAATAAATAAATTTTAAAAATATTTAAACTCCATCAAATATGGTGGGCCTTTCAAAAGCTATGCTTTTTCCTTCATGGTGATGAATATATCCAGGTTTCTGTGTTGCTATGACTGTTCTCTGTGGAGACAGAGCAAAGCAAACACAGAGAAGATTGGGAACAAGACTTTGAAAACACACAGTGCACTCTCATGACTCACAGAATTTTTTTTTTAATTTGAATTCTGTGGATTAGTGAGAATATGACTAAGTGGCTTCCATCGCTGAAGATTAAACAATTTGCTGTTAGCTGAAACAAATCTTTCATTTTTTTTTATTTCATTGACTTTTGGTTAAATAAAGTACTATAACTATAATAGAAAATAAAACCAAGGAAAGAACAGTAAGTGCACAGAGCATTCTAAAGAACAATAACTATCCCGGAATAAATATCCTAATTCATTTTCTGATTCTTGTCTCCTTTAGCTACTTACAATCTGTTTATTAATTTTATCTGTAGTCATACTATTTTACATTACCAATGGCTTCTAGAGAAAGACACAGTGGCAAATGTACCACGTTAACACTCAGATTCCCTTTTATGCCTCTTCCAAATACATTGGTTGCTCTGTTATATTATGATTTGTTTCACCACCATCCACGTCTGTGACCTAGCAATTGGTACACATGATAAGGCTTCACAGTAGATTGGTTTATTAATGTAGAATTCAGAAATACTTGTCTTCTCCCCAACTGAGAGAAAAAAATGCATACAGCATACAAAACATATAATCCAACAGCAAAACTAATTTCTTATGGAAGAAGCAGTTTAAGAAATAATTCAAGAGAACTTGTTAGAAAACTTGTATGTAGAGATTTTGCAGTGTAGTGATTTATTTAGGAATATACATATATATATATATACACACACAATATATGTGCCCATTTATGTATGTAAAATATATATGTATAAACACACACACACACATATATATACTTTGCAGTGTGACAATTTATTTAGAAATTTATAACAGATGCACACACAATATATATAAACTCATGATATGTAAAAATGCATACACACATATGTATATTGGTGTGTAACAATTTATTTAGAAATATATACATATACACATACGCACATATATGTTCACATAAGTGTGTGCATGTAAAAATGTATATAAAACTAAACACAACCGCCTCAGTCTCTATAGTGATACCGGATGTATGTTTTAAGGACTGTCCACTTGCCATTGGATAACCAATTGAAGTGCTCTTCCCTGCTGAAGTAGGGTAATTTTCTCAGAATTCCTAGGTTACTTGACGCTCCTTGTGTAGGACTGAAACCTCACGTTCTTTTCCCATCCTCTTTGGCATCTTTGTTTTGCCATCCTTGTTTAGCTCATGTTTAGGAGTCATTTTTATGAAAGAATATGCATGTGCTTTTTTATGTAATATGGAGATAGTCTTACAGCCAACTTCCCAAGCTGCCAGTGCTTAGAGTATTTATGCCTGCTCTTCCTTGGTGTTCCCTGAAACAGGTGTGAGTTGTTTTGTATGTGTACACTGTGGAAATAAACTCCAGCACTGCATTTTCATTTCTTGAGGCTTTTTGTAATGGCATTTCTTATGTATTTTAAGTTTATGCTGGCTTAATAAGATGGTGGTGGTATTTTTTTTGAATGATCATTTTTGTTAGTTTGTTTTTTTTAGCTTTCAGATTGAAATGCAAGATATTTGCATTCTAGGCACACATGTCTTTCTGCCATAGAATTACAAATTAATTTTCTGATAATATAATTTAAGGCTTTCTATTTCAGGGTGTAATATGGATAACTACAAGATTTACTTGTTCATTACTAAATATTACTGCACACCTATTAAAATAGCTGTTTTATTTTTTATTTTTTCTTAATTAATATATCATTTACTTATCTATTTATCTATTTATCTATCTATTTATTTATTTATTTATAATTGAAGGTCCCTTACTGGTCCTGCTTTCATAAGTGTACAAGATCAAGGGAAAGAGAAGACAACCAGAAGGCACAAGGAAGGGTCATTTCCACATTTCATTTACACACAGAACTAAACAGACAAGCACAGACTCACTATGGTGGTTAGATGTTGGCAGCGTGAGAGGGATGAGGAATAGAGGAGTCAATAAAAACAAAACAAAACAAAAAACAAAACCAATAATAATAATAATAATAATAATAATAATAATAATAATAAACAGGCTCCCCACAAACTGGGTGACTCAGACAGAACTTGGTCTCCTTCAACCCAAGAGGAATCAGAAGATCAAAAGCAGTTTGGGAAGGCCAGAATCTTCAGAGATGGAGGGAAGATGGGGTGGAAGGGACATTTGGCAACTGGGGTGAAGAGATTTCCCTCCCCCTGTTGGGTCTCCCAGCCCCTCAGGTCTGGCCAATAAAGGGTAGCCTGCAACACCCAAGAGCAGGTGCTAGATGCTAGATGCGCCAGGCGGGGTGACTCACAAAGGCTTTCCCTCTAGGGAGATGACGGCGGTGCCACCTAGTTTTTCTGGCAAGTTGCAGCGGTCCTTAACGTCCTCAAAGCAGTTTGCTTGTAATTCATGTTTGATTCCTGTCAGTTTCTTCTTGGTGACATCTTTGGAGCTGGCATAGATCATTTTTATCTTAAGGGGTGCACTCTCAGGGGCCCAGAAGATGAACACCAGGTCCTCCTTCTCGCTATCCTTGCTCTTGTAGGTTGCTTTGTAGAGAGCATAGCAGCAGTTCTTGTCTGGCGGCATTTTGACAAAGTTGGTGTAGAGGTCACCCACAGTCTGCCCCACATCTCCTACTAGGATCTCCTTCCCCTCCTCCAGGATGATGTTCTTCCAGCCCTCACTCAGGCAGAAGAGCACTGCCTTCTTGAGTTTCTTCACTTCTTCTGGAGTTGAGGACACTCAAACTTTCATGTCATTGAACATATTAATGACACCATCAGAGACAGGGAGATAGAGAGAGTACGGGAGAACTGAGCCACCGCAGCTGCTGCTGGGATCCTACTGAATCGCTGTTTGGTGTGTGTGCTTACTGAATTTGTGTAGAAGTTTTGCCTACATGTATGTCTTAGGCACAAATTTTAATTCACTAGAACTGGAGGTGCAGCTTGTGATTACGTGAGACCCAAATTCCGGTCCTTTAGAACAACAGCAAGTGCTTTTAACTACTGAACCATTCCCCTACACAGTGAATTTATCTTTAAAGATACAAAATATTATCAGGATACATGTTTCGATATATGTCATTCATATTCGTAATTCGTACACATGTTCTTTAATTTTTCTTAGTATACAAATAGAAAATATAGATAGGCTCTACCAAAATTGCTGTTCTTTGCTCTGGATTCTATGCTGATTTTTAGTCACTGCATTACAGTCTGCTTCACAAGTTTCTTTATCAGTTTGACTTTCTTTAGGTTCCTCTTTTTGTATCTTGTTTATTTTTATAGATAAGAAAACTGCTTAATTTCTGTTTGTTTGCAAAACATAGCTTTCTTTACATTTGACTACTCCCTGTAGTTCCTAATCGTGTAACTCAAATGGAATCCCTTGTTTAAGATCTATTTTTAGAAGAATGATCCACTTACTTAAAAATGAAATTACGTTTCCTTTTATTTAGTCATTCAATAGAGCATTAACTGTGAGTTGCCTGATTGTGTATTTAGTGAGAATGTTCTCTACCACAAACTGAGATTTGTAGCACTTTCTGTGCTTACCATCTAATTATACACAGCACAATAAACAGTCAATAGTGAATGAAGGGAAGAGTCCAGGAATATTGTAAGAACTGTGCATTTTATGTCACAGAGCATTGCTTAGAGTGTCTTAACACAGAATAGATAGTCAATACTTGAATTTTTTTCTCTACCTGCATGTACATTACATAAAGCAAAAGTTCATTAAAAATTCTTCATGCTTACCTGGAATATATTTTACTCATGATTGCTGCCACTTACCCTTTTATATAGCTCCTCATCGTGGTCTTTCAATCTGACCTGAATTTCATGTCCTTTTTTGGTCCCCATTAAATTCTTATGTCAGAAAAACAAATGATAATTGAATGCTGGGTATTTGTTTTTTCGCACAGATGATCACTTAAAACTTCATATTTTTTTCCTGAAAATGATATGGTTTCATGCATCATTGTATATGAATAGAAAACATTTTATGTTACCCACTATTCTATCCAGAAAATAGTGCTTAATAGAATAAACAAAAGATTTTCATGTTTATATTTTAATAACCTGTGTGAGATATTGCTCATGATAATATTAAAATTCTGACTACATTTTGGTAGAGGAATTTTAATCCAGCAACATAGGTGCTCTGGCAATGGATCGCATCCAAGGACCTTCTAGAAAGTGTGATCTGGCTGAAATGCAGAAAAACCACAAATCTTTACTCCTTCTTGCTGTAAAGCAGACATCCACCTTTGATCTCTCTGACTGGAATATAAACATGCCCTTAGTACAGAGCTTTAATCCCAAACAATGATGTCTAAATAATAAGAAGACAAAGTTACAAATCAGAGAAAGATTTGACAGAATGAGTCAGAGATAGGATATGACAAAGAAATATGCAAATGATTCTGAGATGCCATCTTACACTTATCAAAATAGCTAAGATCAAAACTCAAGTAACAGCACATGCTGGCAAGGATATGAAAAAGATGGAATATTCCTCCATTACTGGTGAGAGTGAAAACTGTACAACCACTTTGAAAATCAATCTGGCACTCTCTCAGAGAATTAGCTCTACCTCAATACCCAGCTATACTACTTCTTGGCACATACCCACGAAAGTCTCTAACATACAACAAGGACACTTGTTCAGCTATGTTCATAGCAGCTTTATTTGTCATAGCTAGAATCTGGAAACAACCTAGCTATCTCTCTGAAGAATGGATGAAGAAACAGTGTTATATTCACACAACAAAATACTACTCAGCTATTAAAAACAAGGAAATCATGAAAAATTTCAAGCAAGTTCATGTAGCTAGGAAAGATCATCTTGAGTGAAGCAACCCAGACCTGGAAAGACACACATGGATGTATTCACTAATTTGCCCATTTTAGCCATATGATAAACACTCTATAATTTACAGACTCAAAGAAACTAAGTAACAAGAGAGGATGCTTAACTCTTACATGGAAGGGTCATTAGTATAGAGAACAGAAGTGGTTGAAGAGAGGGAACCAGGTAGGTGGGGGAGTGCAGAGAGAAATGAGGGTGGAGATCATACCTGGGTTGGGGACAAAAGGAAGACAGAGGATCCTCAGATAGAAGAGAAACCATGGGTAGAGGCATCTCTGTGACAAACTGGGGACCTAAGAAAGGGTAGGCTTCTTGGAGGATATGGGTGTGACTCTAGCTGAAACTCTTAGTAACAGGGATCATGGAGGCTGAAAATGCCAACCTCTAACTAGACAAAACTCCTAACGGAGAACACAAACATATCCACAAACTTCAACCCTAAGTTTACCCTGAGTACAAGATGTGCAGCGATAAAGATAGAGCAGAGATTGAGGGGATGATCAACCAATGCTTGGCTCAGCGTCCAACCTAACACCCACCCCATGGAAATAGCCAACTCCTGAGCCAACTCCTTGCTCACAGACAGGAGCCTAGCATATCTGTCCTAAGAGCCTCCAACCAGCAACTGATCAAAACAGAAGCTGAGACTCACAACCAAACATTGGGCAAAGCATAAGGAGAATTATGGAAAGATTGGGGGAAAGGATAAAAGGACCTGGAGGTGACAGGAGCTCTGTGATAAAAGCAATAGAGCCAATTTACCAGGGCCCAGAAAGTATTGTAGGGACTGAAGCACCAACCAAGAACTAAGTATGGACTGGACATAGGCCCCCTATATGGATGTAGCAAATGGGCACTCAGGTTTCATGTGGATTCCCAGTAAGGGAAGCAGGGCTGTCTCTGACATGGATTCTGTTGCCTGTTATAGATCACTTCTTCATGACAGCACTGCCTAGTCAGGCCATAGGAGAAGAGGATGTGTTCAGTGCTTTGACAAGCACATCGGTGAGTTAGTACGGGGTCTCCTTTTTCTGAGAAATAGGGAAGGAAGCATGGAGGAAGAAGGAGAGAGTTTGGAACCAAGAGCTGAGGAGGGAGAAGGCTATGATTGGGATATAAAGTTAATAAATAAATTAATTAAAAGTTTGAGCCAATTGTGATAGAAAGAGAAGAAATAGAATGTTACTAAGCAACAAAGGTTACTGAATGACATACTGGATGTCTCTTCATTGGATTTTTTCTTTTTTTTTTTTTTAATTCCAGAGTAACGGTGTAATTATTAATTAGTCATCAATTGTAAAGTAATTAAATTATGCGAAACTATGTCTCACTGCGCATGCCCAGTCCTTGTCTACTAAAAAGAAGATGCCTACATATAGAAGGTATTCAAGAAGTCTTGTTCCTTATCCCTGAAAAAAATAAGAGAAGCCCAGGGAAAGAGAGGGGAGTTATGTGCAGCTCAGTCGAATGCAGTTGAGTTCCTACAGTCAGCGCTGTCAGTGCATTGCAGTTCCTTGAGTTCAGAGGAAGTTCTTACAAGCAGAGCAGTTAAGTAAGAGGCAGAGAGTAACCACTTTGATTCGGTCAGTTTGGAGAGGAGTTTGAAGCAGAATTGCTGAGTTGAACCTGCCAAGCAGAGTTCAGAAGGAACTAGAAAAGGTCATCAAATTCAGCAGTAACTCATGGAGGCTGAAACATTCTAGGCTAGATTAGTAGACATAGGCTGTAAGCTGAAGCCTTCAAAGTCCTTGATTACAGAAGATTAGATTATACATAGGATAGAAGCTTCCAGGCTGAGGCCTAGGAATAGACAGAAATTCTCTACGCTCAGCCCAAGCTATGTATTTGTAAAACTTGTGTATGGCTCTCATCTCATCCCTTCATCTGAGGAAATGAAAACAATATTTGCACACTTTAGAAGAAAATATTTTCTCAAACATATTTTATTAATTAATAAAGTGATGAAACTCTCATCTCCTTTTTTTTTCTTAAGCATAATACAGTTTTAAAACTTAAGCATCAATTCAAGTGCCACTTTTGGCTTTTGTTTCTTAGGTTGTAACTATATAAATGTTACCATATAACTATAAATTATCATTCTATTTAAGGTAATATTGGGTATAGGCTTAATAAAAACATTTCAAAATATAATTGTAAAGAATTTATATAGTTTATATCTTAATAATACCAGGTTTTGTTTTTTTTTT
>REGO01000602.1:966811-986560 GCA_010120015.1 Rhombomys opimus
TTACATTCCCACCAGCAGTGGAGGAGGGTTCCCCTTTCTCCACAACCTCTCATGGACTCCATTTTCTCCAGTTGTTTTTGTGTGCATATACACATATATGCACATTTTAAAATATAATCTCCCCAGTCCATATAATAATGCACATTTGTGTGTTTTCATGGTTACATTTTTGGCTCTGGGCAACCAATTTTTGACCTCTTCCCGGGGGAGACACCATCCCCAGCTTACCTCACTGTAGTGCTTTGTGTAGGGTTTAGGCCTTGTGGGCTTTTCTTTTAACTTTTTTTTCACTTTTTCTTTAATATTTTAAAATTTATTCTCTTTACCCCATAGCTCCTCTGATCATACCTCGTCTCTCATTTTATCCTGGTTTCCCCCTTCCTCCCTCTTCCCCCTTTCTCTCCCCTAGTCCTAGGAAACTAGGAATCCCCCTCTGCCACCAACTGATACTAGCCTCTCAATTATCATCAGGACTGGCTGCATCCTTTACCTCTGTGGTCTGGTAAGGGTCCCTGGCTAGGGGGAAGTGATCATAAGGCCGGCAATAGAGTTCATGTCAGAGACAGCCCCACTTTCCCTCACTAGGACACCCACATGGAGACTGAGGTGCCTATGGGCTACATCTGAGCAGGGGATCTAAGTTCTTTCTACGCATGGTCCTTGGTTGACACATCAGTTTTTGCTGGCTCCCCTGGGCCCAGATTTTTTGCTCTGTTGGACTCCTTGTGGTGCTGCTATCGACTCTGAGTCCCTCTATCCTCAATCTACAGACCTAAAGAAGCTAAACAGCAAAGATGACCCTACAGATGATGCTTAATTCTCATTCAGAAGGCAAACAGGATAAACAATGGAAGCAGCAGAAGAGAAGGAACAGGACAGGAGCCTACCATAGATGTCCTCTAGATCCCTCCCTGCAGAGGATCTAAGCAGATGCAGAGACCCACAGCCAAACTTTGGGCAGAGTGCAGGGAGTCTGTTCTCTCTCTTCAACTGCTTCTGGTGTTTATTCTACTTACTCTTCTGAACTAGAATTAAGCATCCTCCCTAGGGTGCTCCTTGGTTTTGAGTTTCTTAAGGTCTGTGGATTGTATTATTGTTATCCTGTGTTATATGACAAATATATGCTAATAATTGAGTATCTACCATGCTTATCTTTCTGGGTCTGGTTTACCTCACTCAGGATGATCTTTTCTAGATCCATCCATTTGCGTGCAAATTTCATGCTATCTTTCAGAATAGCTAAGATCAAAAACTCAAGGGACAGCACATGCCGGAGAGGTTTCGGGAAAAGGAAAGACTCCTTCAGTGCTGGCAGGAGTGCAAACTTGTACAACCACTTTGACAATCAATCGGTGCTTTCTAAGAAAATTGTGAACATCTGGACCTCGAGACCTACCTATCAAGCTACTGGGCATGTACCCAAGGGATCTCCCACTGTACAACAAGGACACTTGCTCAACTATGTTCATAGTGACTTAATTCATAATAGCCAGAAATTGGAGAAAACACAGCTGCCCCTCAACTCAAGGCTGGATAAAGAAACTGTGGCACATTTACACAATAGAATACTATTTATCTATTAAAAATAAAGACACCTTATGGGCTTTTTTCATGTACTTTGTAATGTCTATTATTTTCCTTCATCAGCTAATATTTGACTGGTCATGTTGCGATTCTTTATGGTTCTAGTTTCTGACATTTCCAGGATTCAAAATCTTAGAGATAACAGTTTCTGTAAGATCTCTCTGTTCTCTTCCATGATGCTCCCTGAGCCTTTAGGTGCTAGATTGTTTGGTAGATTTATCAACTAAACGCAGTATCCACATTCTGCATTTTGATTTATTGTCCTTTGCTGTACTGAGCTCCAGCTCTTATAAAGAGAAGATTCCTTAATGAGGATGAAGACTATACCTATCTGTGGCTATAAGCATAAATGTTTATAGGTTTTTGTTGGGGATTATGCTGATTTAGTAAATTAGTGGTTGGAGATTCTCCTTCAATAAGCATGATATCACGACTACTGAATAGCTAGCTAGGTTTATAGTAGCAAGCCCATTTGTCCTCTCATTTTATGCTGCTGCTCATTGATGAAACTCATAGCTGATTAGGACTGTTAGTGGCCTCCATCCTTTGGAAGCTTGCATAAAGCTTGCATAGTAACATTTGGTAAAACTTTTCTTTTCCTCTCTTTGAAATGGGTTCCACTAGCCATAGGTCCACTTTATAGATGAAGATTTTAAATTTCAGAAATTTTCACCTTTCACTCTAGAATTCTGAGATTCAATATGTTCCACTCTGCACAATTTATGAAGAGCTGGCTTTGAATTAAGGTCCTTATGCTTGCATGGGAAGTTATTTATATGGGTGCATTTCCAGCCCAACTTTATCTTTTCATTAATCAATGTATCATGGAACACTGTTCATTAAGATCTGAAGGAACTAACTTATTATTTTAAAACATCTTAGACAAATGGCTCAACATAAACTTCCTAAGTAATGGTGATTACAAAACAAGGGAACAGGATATTTTAATCATTATAATTAAACTATGATTTTATTTTACTTAAAGCAGCAATATAAGCTAATAATATATTTTAAATATCTGCTAATGAAACTACTCGGATGAGTATTTCATAAGGCAAAATGGATAATCTTTAGTACTACATTTTTCTGGAGCTTTAATCTATTTGCTCCAGGAAATACAACATAACAAAATCAGGAAGCTTAGACCAAAGTTTGACTTTCTCATTCACACAAAAACTGCATAAAGAAAACAACATAAGGAATACAACTACAGTAACATTAAGTTTAGAAAAGATTAAGTATATTAAAACATTAATAATTATTTTATATTTCTTGTGTCAAATAAGCAATTAGGACATAGTATGAAAATTTATTTCTTCATATTTTAACATAAACATATATAAACACAAACATATACATATCATTATTCAAATTTTCCCAATATTTATCTTTAATATACCATGAAATGTAACATTTGTTTATAATAACTTATACATTCAAAATTTATTTGGGTATATCTTATATTAGTCATGTAACTACAGTCCAAAAGTTATTATTTAATATTATTATTATTATTATTAATTGCAATTTATTCACTTTCTATCCCCTCTGTAGCCTGCTCCCTCATCTTCTCCCAGTTCTACCTTCCCTCCCCCTTCCCCACTTATGTTCTGCTCATAGTCCATTGATAAGCGAGGTACTTCTCTCCTACTATCTGACCTTAGCCTATCAGGTCTCATTGGGGCTGTCTGGATTCTCTTTTCTGTGGCCTAGTTACCAGTAGGAAGATACCATAGAGCCGACCACTGAGTCAAGGTCAGAGACAGCCCCTGCTCCCTTATTCATAATAGCCAGAATATAGAAAAACACCTAGATGTCCCTCAGTGAATGGATACAAAAACTGTGGCACATTTACACAATGGAATAATACTCAGCAATTAAAAAATAAGGAAATAATCTAATTTGCAGGAAAATGAATGGAACTAGAAAAGATCACCCTGAGTGAGGTAACCCAGAAGCAGAAAGACACACATGGTAAATATTAGCCATATAATATAGGGGAAACATACTAAAATCTATAGCCCAAAAGTTTTTATTTTCAGAAAAATCCATTGAAGTCAAGGTTCTGATTACTAGTGGAAGTTTAGATACTAATACTACATTTTTTTCATTCTCATAATCTGTTGTGGATGTTATTTTGCAGTCACATTTTTGGTCATAGAGAATGTAAAGCAAAGCAAACTCAGATTTCACAGAGTTCTTTCTGACAGTAATATGAAATCAGATTTGTGCAAAAACAGATACAATATTATCCTAAAATCATAGACTACAATTCAGGAATGATATCCCAAAAAAGTTAATAAATGCACAGAAGGAAGATTTCTGACAGGCAGACAGGTAGACATACACACACACACACACACACACACATAATTGTGCCAGTAATTTGCTGTTACAGTGTAACAGTAATATAAATGCCCAATGCTGTGCTTATGACTCTCATTAATTATCAAATGTATTGATACCTTAAGTATAGTCTATTGTTTTGTTTTGCAACTGTTATTACAATCGTAAACTTAAAACAGTGCTAAACACGTGTTCTTTTTGTAGTTTATTTTATTTCATTTTTTAATAATGTATTCACGTGATATTCTGATTGTAGTCTCCTTCCTTGTCTTATTCCTTTCTGTTCCCCTTCTCCCCTTCTCCTAGTCCTCAGAAAAAAGGAGACCTCCTCCCCTGCCACCAGACCTCAGCCTAACAAGTCTCATCAGGACTGCCACTGCCTACATCCTCTTTCTCTATGGCCTGGCAAGGCTGCCTGCCATGGAGAAGTGACAGAAGAGCACACATCAGAATCCATGTGTGCAAGACAGCCCCTGCTTCCCTTACCAGGGGACCCACATGTAGACTGAGCTGCTTATGGGCTACATCTGAGCAGGGGGGCTAGGTCCTCTACTTGCATGGTCCTTGGTTCTTTTTTTTATTTTTATCAGTTACATTTTATTAATTCTGTATCCCAGCCATGCCCCGAACCCTCATTCCCTCCCAGTCCCTCCCTTCCTCCCTCATCACCACTGTGCCCCTTTCCAAGTCCACTGATGGGGGGGACTTCCCCCCATTCATCTGATCCTGTTTTATCAGGTATCTTCATTGAGTTCCTGTTAGAAATAGTCCTTGTTCCCCTCACTTTGGGAAACCAATTGGTTACTGAGCTACCACAGGCTACATCTGAGCGGAGGTTCTAGGTTATATCCATACATGGTCCGTGGTTGAATGTCAGTTTCAGAAAAGACCCTGTGCCCAGATATATTTGGTCTTTGTGGAGCTCCTATCCTTTCCCCCTCAGACTAACTCCCCTTCTTTCTTATGATTCCCTGTACTCTGCCAAAGGCTTGGTCATGAGTCTTTGCTTTGAAAACACTGCTAGTTAGAGGCTTTCAGATGCGCTCAGTAGACTCCTGTCATGTGTTCAATGGTTCTTTTACTTAATTAAATAATACTTATATTTAGTTCTATGTGGTTTTAGTTTTGTTTTTGTTTATTTCATTAATGTAATTCTAGATCCTGTTGTTTGTGTCATTAGCACAGTTTAAGGGTTTTTTTTGTTTTTTGTTTTGTTTTGTTTTGTTTTTTTACTATTTCTGTCTCATGTTCTTATACACTGGGGTAAGATATTTCAGTTTATTTACATTCATAGAAAATAAGAAATCAATTTACTACTATGTTAAATTAGTTTTAATTATAATAGTAGGGAACACTAAACTCTCATCATTATAAAATTATGAGCTTGGTGTTCACATGTCTATCAAGGTAAAATTGTCTTTCTGTACATAATAGCACAAGTTGTCATGTGCTGATAGATTAAATAAAGTTTAGAACTCATTGAAGCCATGCATTTTTAAATAGGTAGTCACAAGATAGGTAGGTATTTTCAGAGTGTCATGGACAAAATCACTTAAATAACATAATTTAAAAGACAGCAAATTAAAATTACCAAAATACAATTTTTTGCCAACCAGCTCTCAATTTCCATGAGAGTTATCAAAAACAAAAGGTCATCTTGCACACCAAGCTCTCAGGAATGATGTAACAAAGACAGGATATTTTTATTTTGAAAAGATTACATTCCTAATGACAGAGATAGAATCACAAAAAATATATATTTACCTTCATTTTGACTGAAAGATACAAGAGTGTATGATGGCTTTATGGGCTTATCTTGTAGAAATTAGACTTTCATTGATGTGAAACCTACAGTATTTTATTTTAATGAAAGTTTGGGCATTCAAAGTGCTAATATAGCATGGATTTCTTCCTAAGTTGGCTCAGTGACAGTTTCCAGGGGGAAATATTGCCATGTTTTTAAATAGCTTTCTGATGCTGAGCTGACCTCTGGTATTGAATGTTCTATGTTTCCTTTCAATGGGAAAGAAGGTTTGTGCATTTTCAAAAACTGACAATGTCACAAAGGAACTAAAGAATAGTTATTCTCTGAACCTTGAAAGTGACTTTTGTGTGGCATTCAGGAAAATGGGGTGAGCATTTACCTTGTGGAACATTTTAGTTTTCCAGGACAAAGCTATGTTATAAAGTAGCCATTTTGTGTGTGGGGGAGAGAGAGAGAGACAAACAGACAGAGAGACAGACAGAAAGAAAATTTCAGGGAAGTTAAATCTATATGCACTCTTAGAAGAGACATTTTATGATAACAAGAAAAATGTGTTGATCTAGAGTGGAATGGTTAGGCCATTTGTCAAAGAGAGCTACCGTTTCTGATAACATTTACAGGTCACACATACTTTTCAAGTCTCAATAGAAGTTAGATTGCTCAAATGGAACTTCCTCACCTGAACAGGTGAGATTGATTATTAAGAGTAAAGAGTGAGGTACTCTGTTTAATCTTTTATACTCTTAATTTCACAAAAGTAAAACTTGGAATAGAATTTAAGAAGAGTATTATGTTCACTGAAAAGTTTTTATAATGAGTACAAAAATTTACTGATTTTTATTGAACGCTAAGCATTATTCTGAAGCTTTGTATATATTTTATTACTGACATAATACTGTCACATAAGAACTGATCCTACAGTATAATAAAAATTTCCTTTAATCATCATTAAAATTTGAAATTTCAATTTGGCTAGGCAATTTAATAATTTGTATATGTCATGTGGTATTAATTATTACATGTCTATTTTTAAATATATATGATGAAAATAAACCAATTTTACATGATATAAAAAGTGAATAATGGCATGTAAAGTATACAATTTAGGCAACAAAGATGCTTTTAAATGTGTGTACTTTAAGGTATTACGTACATTTATTAACTAAGCGTTCTGTATGTATAAAGCATGGGTGTGTATGTCTACATTTACACATGCACACACAGTGGATCTCAGGGTTTTTTAATCTGGCCTTTACTGTGAAACTTTTTGTTATCATTCTATGTTAATTTCCTAAGTAATGTAAGAGAACAAAAACTTGATGGTTGAAAAATATCATTGATCCATCAATTCATGCATAGGAGTTATATTGACAAATAAATATCTAAATAACAAATTTTGAAACTAAAATTGACTTATAATCTGCTGGGAAAGGGCTCATTTTAGTAGCCCATTTACAAAAACAGAAACAATACCTAGAAGGTTATCTTTTAGGCAAGGATAGCACACAAATTTATTAAGCATTCCATATTTTGAAAAAAAAACTAGGAAATTTATTAATAAAAATATTTTCTTTGTTCAACATAAATTTAGACTAAGATTTATCTAAATCAGGGGTTCTCAACCTTTGTATTGCTATAACCCTTTGTGACAGTTTCACATGTTTTGCTGACCCAAACCACAAATTTTTTTTTCCTTTTTTAAATTTCCCTTTATTTATTTTACATCCCAAGGGTGTCAACTTCCTCCTCTGCTCCCAGTCTCCAACTTCTCCACTTTCCCTCTTCATCTGTCCATTTCCCACCAGAAAAGGGAAGATCCCCCACATTAACTCTCCCCAGTACATCAAGTCCTGTCAGGACTGAGCATATCCTCATCCCCTGAGAGCAAGCAAAGTAGCCCTGCCAGGACATGACCCAAAAGCAGGCAAGAGAGTCCGTGTTAGAAACAACTACCACTCCCTTACCACACACTCACCAGGTGACCCACATGAAGACCAAGCTACAGATCTGCCACATCTGTGTAGGGGGCCTATATCCAGACCATGCATTCTCCTTACATGTTTCATTTTCTGTAAGACACCATAGGTCTGGGGTAGTTGTCTCTGACGGTCTTCTGGTGAGGTTCCTGTCACTTACAGGCCCTTCCATCTTTCCCTAAACACTTACACAGGATTCCTGGACCTCCACCCCATACTTGGCTGCAAGTCCCAGCTTCTGTCTTGATCCACTGGTGGCTGGAGCCTCCCAGATGACAATCAAGTTAGACTCCTGTCTGCAAGCGGAGCAGATCATCAGTAAAAATGCCATGGGCTGGCTCTCTACCATGGGGTGGGTCTCAGGTTGGGCCAATTATTGGTTGGAAATTCCATCAACTATTGTTGAGCAAATGTCATTATTGTATAGTGGAGCATCCTTTGTACATATGCCCAGGATAGCTGGGTCTTGAGTTAGAACTATTCCTGATTTTCTGGGACAGTGCCCAATTGATTTCCAGTGAGTTTGTACAAGTTTGCGCTCCAACTAGCAATAGAGGAGTGTTCACTTTTCTCCATTTCAATGATAGCTAAGGACATTGAACATTTCTTTATGTGCTTCTCAGCCATTCAAGAATCCCCTGAGGTTCCCCTTCTAGTATATTCTATAGGCCTAGGTTTGTGGCTAAATACTGTTTAAACTGGGCTTTTTTTTTTTTTTTTCATGTAATACCTTGTTTTTTCCATCTTTGATGACTGAAAATTTTGCTTGGTATAGTAGTCTGGGTTGACATATCTGCTCTCTTAGTGACTTCATGACTCCTGTCCTGACCCTTCCTATCTTTCATAGTCTCTGTTGAGAAGTGTAATTCTTTTTTTTTTTAATTTTTTATTTAACTTTTATTAAATACACTTTATTCCTTTTGTATCCCCCCATAAGTCCCTCCCTCCTCCCCTCCCGGTCCCACCCTCCCCCCCTTTCTGCATGAATGCCTCTCCCCAAGTCCACTAATAGGGGAGGTCCTCCTCTCCTTCTTTCTGATCTTTTTTTTTTGTGAGAAGTGTAATTCTTATAGGTTCGCCTTTATATGTAAATTGGCCTTTTTCTTTTTTTAATTTTTATTATTAGTTAGATTTTATTAACTCTGTATCCCAGCTGTATCCTGCTCCCTCATTCCCTCCCAAAACCTCCCTCCCTTCCTCATCACCTCCCTACCCCTTTCCAAGTCCACTGATTGGGGAAGACCTACTCCCCTTTCATATGACTCCGTTTTGTCAGGTATTTTCAGGACTGGCTGCAAAGTCCTCCTCTGTGGCCTAGCAGGACTGCTCCTCCCTTGGGGGATGGGGAGGTCAAAGAGCCTGCCATTGGGTTTCTGTCAGAAATAGTCCCTGTTCCCCTTACTATGGGAAAGCAATTGGTTACTGATCTACCACGGGCTTTATCTGAGCAGAGGTTCTAGGTTACATCCATACTTGGTCCTTGGTGGAGTGTCAGTCTCAGAAAAGACCCCTGTGTCCAGATATATTTGGTCCTTGTGGAGCTCCTATCCTTTCCACGTCATACTAACTTCCCTTCTTTCATATGATTCCCTGTACTCTCCCGAAAGTTTCGTAATGAGTCTTAGTATCTGCTTTGATACACTGCTAGGTAGAGTCTTTCAGGGGCCCTCTGTGGTAGCTTCCCGTCCTGTTGCTTGTTTTCTCCTAAGTCCAATGCACCTCCCACTTGTCTTTCTCAAACACCACCTCAGAGTAAAGGGCCTTTTTTCTATGCAGCCTTTTATATTCTTTCTTTGTTCTGTACATTTTGTGTTTTGATTGTTATCTGACAGGAGGATTTTTTTCTGGAATAATCTATTTGGTATTCTGTAGACATTTCTTTCTTTAGGTTGGGAATGTTTTTTTCTATGATTTTGTTGAAAATATTTTCTGGGCCTTGGAGTTTGAAGAAGTCCTTCTTCTTCTTCTTCTTCTTCTTCTTCTTCTTCTTCTTCTTCTTCTTCTCCTCCTCCTCCTCCTCCTCCTCCTCCTCCTCCTATTCTTAGATTTGATCACTTCATATTGTTGCTGATTTCTTGGATGTTTTGTGTTAGCAATTTTTTAGATTTAACATTTTCTTTGACTGATGTATTGATTTCTTCAATTATATCTTCTAAACTTGAGATTCTCTCTTTTATCTCTTATATTTTGTTATTGATACTGTGTTTGTAGTTTTTCCCTAGGTTTTCCATCTCCAGGATTGTCTTGGATTGTGTTTTCTTTATTGCTTCAATTTCCACATGTAGATCCTGGACAGTTTTATTCATTTCCTTGTCCTGTTCAGTTGTATTTTCTTGTATTTCTTTAAAGGATATACTGAGTTCCTTAACCTGTTTGATTGTATTTTCCTGTGTTTTTTAAAGGGATTTATTCAATTCATTCACCTGTTTGGTTATATACTTCAGTTCTTTAAGGAATTTATTTTCTTCTTTCAAGGTCTCTATACTTTTCATAACCTCAGATTTAAGATTGTTTTCCTGTGTTTCAAGTGTGATAGTATCCTCAAGACTTACTATGGTAGGCTAGCTGGATTTTTGTGGTGTAGTATGACTCTGGGTTTTGTTCCTTGTGTTCTTGTGCTGACTTCTAGCCATTTGGTTGAGTCTGTTATTAGCAGGCCTGGTGGTCTCTGACAGTAATAGGTCTCTGGGGTTGTAGGAAGAGCTCATGGTCCAAGAGGGCTGGTGTCCTTTGGTTTTCCTGCTGCTCCCTGAGCAGTACTGATTCATGGTGCCTTTAATTTGGGTGGGTCCCAGGAAATGATACAGGCATGGTAAATGGTATATGGGGACTGCAGGGGAAGTTGAGCACAGAAGGCCCTGGGCAGAACTATCCACTGTTTCTAGCAGGCTTGGACAGGCCAGTCGATGGGGGGTGGAGAGCCTCTACTTGCTGCTCCCTGATCCGTGCTGGTCACTGTGGCCAAGACCAGGATGGGTCCAGGCAGAAAATTATTGTATTGTTACTTTGTAACTATAACTTTATTACTGTTAGGAATTGTAATGTAAATATCTGATAGGCAGTAAATGTGTTATGCAACCCTGTTAAAGGGTTATCATAAACCAAAAGGGGTAACAACTCATAGGTTGAGTGTGGTCTCAAGCTTACAAATACAGTAACAGGCACTTTTAGAAAGACAGATGGGACGTGCATTGAACGCATGACAGGGGTCTACTGAGCGCATCTGAAAGCCTCTAACTAGCAGTGTTTTCAAAGCAAAGACTCATGACCAAACCTTTGGCAGAGTACAGGGAATCATAAGAAAGAAGGGGAGTTAGTCTGATGGGGAAAGGATAGGAGCTCCACAAAGACCAAATATATCTGGGCACAGGGTCTTTTCTGAAACTGACATTCAACCAAGGACCATGTATGGATATAACCTAGAACTTCCGCTCAGATGTAGCCTGTGGTAGCTCAGTAACCAATTGGTTTCCCAAAGTGAGGGGAACAAGGACTATTTCTAACAGGAACTCAATGAAGATACCTGATAAAACAGGATCAGATGAATGGGGGGAGGTCCCCCCTATCAGTGGACTTAGAAAGGGGCACAGTGGTGATGAGGGAGGGAGGGAGGGAGTGGGAGGGAACGAGGGTTCGGGGCACGGCTGGGATACAGAATTAATAAAATGTAACTGATAAAAATAAAAATTTAAAAAAAAAGAAAATTTTAACACTAATGACTTGACAATTTATAACACATATTAAAATATCTCTCTCTTTATATATATATATATATATATATATATGTTGTAAATAATTGTATATATTTTCCTCATAAAAATGGACCAATTTACAGCCAAAGTGTGATTTCACATAAGTTTTAAATGAATTGAAACAGTAACTAGTCTTATTTACTTATATATAGCCTGAAGTAGTTTGTGGATATATACATAGACATATGCATGTATATCTGGAAATGTAAATGTAAATCTATCTGAAAAATAGATTTAAATTTGTGAGTAAGATGTTAATTCAAGAACTGTAAGAATATGAAAGTCATAAATATTTGTAAGTGTTATGGCTATCTTATGTAAAAAATATAAAGAAAAACAAACCTGATTTGATTTGTAAGTTATTTGTATGGCAAAACTTGTCATACCTTATCAGAGTATTTATATGTCACAAAATCATAACTACAGGCTCCATCTTGTATAATAGCATTAAGTATTTTGTACAATAATGATATACCTACTGTCCTGATACACTACATCAAGTTTGAATGATAGATTTGTCTACTAGTAAAGATTTACTCAGGAGCTACTTTTGAGTAGAGATGGTGCTTGTCAGCTTGCAGACATACAGTAATAATTGCTTAAATGCATGCAGTAGACTACGCTAATCACGATAACTTATACTAATGCCATTGGGAATATAAATAAAAGTCATGTCAAGAAGTTTAAAAAGCCCAAGCATTTTCCTGAGATGATCAAGTTTTATTTTATTTTTTTTATTTTTTCTACTGTGGCAGTGACATTAAACTGACAAGACTTGTCAAGGCTCCATTAATATTAATCAGGTAATTGGAGAAATTCCCAAATTCATTTCAACTATAATATTCTACATCCTTTTCTGTTACTATTAGGAAATCCACCGGTGTGGTTCACTCGACATCTCCAGGCGTCGCCTTAGAGGGTTATGGAGGAGTTGCCCTGTGAGGGCTTCTGAGAAAGTTCCTGCTTTCAATATGTGAGGTTTGTGACAAATGAATGGTGGATGAGAGCAAATTCATTACTTGTAGTCAGAATTGTCAAGAAATGGTAAATTTATCGAATTTTATTCTTCTATCCTGATGCTTTAATGTAGGTCCTTTTTTCCCATTAGGTAGTGATAGCTACAACTAAGGTTCTAGTATTAATTTCATTGAATTCTAGATCACTTTGTTATTAAAAAGTAAAAACCTCAATGACAGTATTTTGTTTAAAAAATTTAGCTTATAAAAAAAGTAAGGCATTAAAAATGGTATTATTTTTAATAGACTGTACCCCTCAGGGGTTGAGGTAAACCTGTTCGGTCTGATTTTCAAGTGAACCAGGGTTAAAAAATTACTTGATAATACTTCCTTACCTAATAATTCACATATGAAAAAATGCTTTATGCTTGTGTATGAATTTGAATTGGTTGTAATCAGTATAGCTAAAATATAAATTAAAAATATATTCCTTGTTTACAGACCTGAATAAATTTAACCTGTATTAATTTGTTCCTGATACTAATTATTCAGCAAAGTTTCCTAATAATTTCTTAAATCCAAGTGTTTAATATGGATTATAAACAGCTACATTTCTATGCACACATTCTGGATTTCTTATTTTTCTCAAAACTAATTTTCCTTTGATATAAATATTGTTTTGTTTAAAAATGTTCAGTGGACTATGGGAGGGGCATAGAGGAAGAAGAGGGAGTGAAGTGGGTTTGGGAGGAGACGAAGGATGGGGACACAGCCTGGATACAAATAGAACAATTGTGATAAATGATAATATAAAAAAGAAAATTAAAAAGAAAAACAGAGATGGGCTTCTTCTTTTTGATGATTACGAAAATAATAACATAAATTACTTAACAATCTGATAAAAGCTTGGACTTTTTATTTTTAAAATTTATTTCTGTAACATTTATTTTCTAAGTATGGGTATTTGACTAGGTATAGTCATTTGCATGCCATGTTAAAGAAGGACAACAGAGGCACACGATAGCTGGGACTGGATTTAATGACATGTGAGCCAAAATGTGATGTTTGGAAATGTGCTCAGGTCCTCGGCAGAATGAACAGTGCTCTTTCTGCTCAATCATGTCTCCCATCCTCCAATGCGTTGTGTTTCTTAGTATTTCTTTGTAATTTAAATATGTTATCCAACAATTGCCTAACTGAAGGTTTTATATGTGATTTTCTAGCTTACAAAATGGAACATTTCTTATAGGCATTTCATGCAGAATAATATTTTTATGATTATGCAATACACTGCTAAGGACAAAGAAATAATAATGAAGACTGCTGTGTGAGACTAAATGTAAACTAGAACATTGTACTTCAACATAGTATATTAGAACACTAGTGTGCAAGAAACATTCAAGGATGGTGAGTATGCAGTTGACACTTTTCCGATGAGGCACAGTGAGTGAAATACACTGAAGAAAAAGGAGCTTCTAAAGGCTGTAGACTATGCCATAGCAGTGACAGAAACATGTGAGCCTATTGTTCTTTGATAAAGCCATGCCACTAGGTTTGTGTAAATACATTCTTTAAAGGATAACCTTAAGTTGACATTAGCTGATTTGGAAGAAATACTATTATATTAGCAATATGATGATTTTTATTTGTTGAGTAAAAAGCTATGCTTTTCAAAATTTTCAACACTCCATAAGATGGAAACAAGTTCTAAAAAATTTCATCATACTTTGAAATTATTTGACAATCATAAATATGGAAATTCCATTTTCTTTTTCTTTTTTATTGTTTTTGTCTTTGGGCAGTAGGGGTTTTCTGTGACTGTTTTGGATTCACTTTGTAGATCAGGCTGACCTGGAACTATCAGAGAACTGCCTGCCTCTACCTCCCCAAGTGCTGGGATTAAAGGCATATGCTACCACGCCTGGATAAATTCTCTTTTATTTAATAATGACAAATGTCAAAACACATATTTATCATCTAAAATGAAAAGCAAAAGTCTTAGGAATAAGTAAATCACATGAAAACATAAACAGAAAAAAAGAGCTTTTACATATTGGACTGAAACATTTCCTTCAAGCTTGTGCTCATGGCAAGGAATGATGTAGCTGAAAGAGAAACTGATGAGAAGAATGCAGAGTTAAACAAAATCTAAATCCCAGCTATTTGGAATGCTTTGCAAATACCCTATGTTGGAAAATTAGCATTAGCCATTCCATGTGAGAATTTAAGTACAATTACAAAAGCTTTGAACTTAAATTAAGAACAGATATAAGCAGGGAGAAGATGAGGGAAGTAATATGGGATTGGAAGAGAATGAGGGAGGGGGCTACAACTGGGACACAAAGTTAATAAACTGTAACTAATATTTAAAAAAATTTAAAAGCAAAAAAAAAACAAAAGTGAAAAAAACATCAATTTTTGTCATAAGGGTAGGTTGTTAAAAGTATAAACTGGTCTTAAATTAGAAGTTAATATATTGTGCAACTGTGTTGCTAACTATGTTTTCTTGAACTTTATTTTGTGGTAGTCTACTGGCAGAATTATCATGCTTTCTCAAATTATTACCATTATGACATTATTTACTCTTTGAAATTAAATGTTGTATTTTTACCCTCATGTTCATATAGTTTACTGCATACCATTCTTTTGAAAATAATCTTCAAGTTTATCCTAAAAAAGAAGAGGTTTGGTGGTTTTAAGAGACTGACATTATCATCCCCTTTTAATGATGCTATAGGTAGAGTAATATTGATATACAAATAAATACACAGTTCAATAAAACAATGTCACTTCCTAATATAAAAACCATAGTTCATTCTGTCTCGTGGAAATTTATGTTCTGACCTTACACATATCACATTAAATGGCAGATCCAGCTTCCCACATGTAAAGGTGCTAGACCTCAGATGGTCTTAATGGTTTGTTATAGCTAAACCTGAGTTAAAATAATCCAAGATATCATGTGTCAGTAATAGTCAGGAGGCAAGATAAAAAGCAATTAGTGACTTATAGGAATACATTTGATTTTATTAGATTTTGAATATTTGAGTGCCAAATAAGAAAACTAACGTTGTGTGTCATATTGTTTCTGACAGTGGTGCTCTTGCATTGGGCAAACACATACAAAAAAAGTGCAGGAGAAATAAGAATCAGAAAATGAATTAAAAAACCAAAAACCTCAAGACAGCTGAAAATCAATGCTGAAATCAGAAAACTATGTGTGCTAAAAATAATCCTGTCTAGACAGACTGGCAGGCTAGGGATTAAGGTGGAAAAAGAGAGAATTGTGGCATTGCCACTCTGGACATTGTGGTCTCATTAACTGGCACAGTTACCATTCTCCACCACTGTGTGCTTTATGGTAAAGCATGTTTTCTGTTTGATAGTTCTGACTCCAGAGAAATCAGAAGGATAGGAAAAAAAAGTTACTTCTGTGTTCACTGAATGATTTATAAGTGTTCATATAATCTTGGATAATTTGGGACTGATCTTTGTCCTGTGTAAGTGCTGGCTGCTGTGATTATAAAATCTATTTGGAATATTCTTCCTGCTGGGAGAGTTATGGATCACGACTTTGGATAAAACTTACTCTCCAGAGAATGTTACCTTTAATTTAGTGATCAAACTAGTCTCTAATTTATTTTTAAAGTCTTTAACATTACCAGTATAAAATATTTTAATAATCATAGATCTCATGGTTATTTTTTATCACATTTAATATATTCAGTTCAAAGGTCAATTTTTATAGCTGTGGGATTACAATAGTTATATAACTGTCACAGATTATATTTTAAAGGGGTGAGAAAAATCACTGTATATTTTCAATACTGTGCTGAAATACTACTTACAATATTATGAAATTAATTATTTTTGCTATTTTCAGGCCCATCAGTTTAAAACTCAAGTGTGTTTTTATGAGAATACATTATAAATATTTCATGATTCAGACTGCATATTACTATGAAAAAATTTACTATCTCCTTAGTGCTTTCTGAAAAAAAAACGTAGTCCCATATATCTTAAAGTCTTACAATACCCTGGTGCTATGATGCAAAACAACAGCTTGAAGTCATTCTCCAACACTCCTGTTACTATACTTTTAGCCCTATGTTTGTAAAAATAAATGTGAAGAATAATTCTTCTCAATAGAGTTTTGGTTTAGAGAATTTAAAAAGAAAGTCAAACCTTTCTGCCTGAAAAGTTTGGTGTATTATTATTACATAAATCCACTGAATTATTTTTTTTTTATTCAAGAAATTAAGTAGCGTTAAATTAGATGCCAGTGAGGTAAGGAATTACCTGTATTTGTTCTGAGAGATATATAAATTTTACTTTCTTAATTCAATAGAGTCAAAGTCATACTGAATTTGACTTTTATATTGAATCATAGAAAAATTCTTCATGTGGTTACTCTCTTGAGCATTTAGAAACTCTGCATTCGTCACCTTTCTTAATGCTGTGGCAGAATATCTTAGCAGAAAAAAAATAACTTAAGAAAGAAAACACGTTGGCTTTCACTGTCAAAATGGTGTAGTGGTTGGAGCATCCAGCTGGGCTGTGAGGACATATGACACATTTTGTTCACATCATGATACTTCAGAATGTAGGGAGTTTAAGCTGGCAACAGAATGAACTGTAACTTCTAAGGTCCACCTAAAATCTAGAATGTCTTTTAACTAGACAATAAGTTCCAAAGTTCCCTGAACCTTTGAAAACATTTCTGTAAGCTGGGGGATCAAGTATTTAAACACATGAGACTTTGGAAGGTATTTCTCATTCAAACTCTCAAGTAATCTGGGGTGCATCCTTGCCAGGCCACAGAGGCAGACAATGCAGCCAGCCTTCATGAGACTTTATAGGCTAGGGTCAGATGGAAGGGGAGGAGGTCCTCCTTTATCAGGGGACTAGGGAAAGGGGAGAAGAGGGAGGGAAGTGCAACAGGAATACAAAGTGAATAAATTGAAATAAATAAACAAATAAATAAATGTTTAAAAGTTGAGCATATCACAATGATTCTATTTCACAAGAAATATCAATTAAAATATAAATTCAACCTAGTTTATATTTGTAACTTGGTAAAAGGAAGGTAAAAATAAAATTTCTACCTTAAATCTTTAAGTATCAAAATTTTTGATCAAAATAAAACCAACATTAAAGAAATTTCTCAATTTACTGCATTAAATAATAATTTTGTATCACTTTTTTAATTTTTAAAGATTGAAGTTAAGGTTGTGTGCATTATAGAAAAGCACACAAAAAAAAGAAAGAAAGAAAGAAAGAAAGAAAGAAAGAAAGAAAGAAAGAAAGAAAGAAAGAAAGAAAAGCACACTATGAATAAACAAATCCTTAGTTGACTATTTTAATAAACATATTTATTGCTATAAACATTTGAAATGAGATTTTTTTGTTGAATTTCATTATTGAAAATGTGGCTTTATAAATCTTACCTTCAAAGGGCTTTTCAAAAGAAATTTCATGTTCTAATGATTTTTTAGCGTGTTCTACTCTCCAGTCATTAATTATTTTGTTTATTGCTCCATAGTTCATCCTGATTATCATTTGAAACCATGCATCTAAACAGGTGAAGTTGCCTATTTCATTGCCTAGAGGACTTGACCAACTGTCTCTATGTTTATTAAACACATAAAGAAAAACAGTCAACTTTTTGAAGTTTTATCACTTCAAAGTCATTTTATAGATTCTATTTTCCTTAGATTTGATATCAGACTTGAAAACTACATATTTTCAATCACATTATGAATACAAATGAATCAAAAACATGATTTTTCTCATGTAAATCTCTGTAATATGCACACATTCTCCAATTTGCCAGTTAAAACACTTAAAAAGCATTTCATATTCTATAACATATTACACTTATAGAGAAATAATTATGGCAAGTCTAAACCTCATTTCATCTGTTATTCTCTTTTGGGAGAGTCAGTTTGACTGCAAAAGTAGGTAAAATAATTATATTACGTGCTTTATTTGAAAAAGCTTCCTATCAGTACTATAGTCTACATAACAATTTAAGTCTGTTCTGAAAAATACCTGTAGAACATTTAATATTGTTATACCACCATCTACCTTTATTATCTATTGATCTCCATGGTTCTTCTTTTGGCTTCCCACCTAAACATTCAACTCTATATTCTATTATTTTGATAATCCTAAAGAGGTGTGAGGAGTGAGTGTGTGATAGTGTGTTTGTATGTGTGTGAGTGTGTGCAAATGTGTATGTTTATTTTTTACCCTGAGAACTAAAGTAATCAGTTTATTGTCATATCACGTCCTCATTATTTATAAAAACAGAGTCCTCGTTTCTCCTTCCATTTTCATTTTCATTCAGATTATCATCACTTTTTAACTAGATAATGAGACAATTTTTAGCATTTCTTTCTTTTGTGGTTGTCTATTTCTAAGTTTCAATATAGTTTTCTGTAAGCATGTTTCATTTTGCAGTTTCAAGATTTTTATGTTGTGTGCAGCTTTCATAAAACCCTGTAATTTAAGCAACAATTACTTAACAAATATTTGTTAGTATATGAGGCAGGAAGATAGTTTTAAGAGTTTAGAGTAATCACAGAAAACCCTGTCTTAACAAATGATCAATCAAACGAAAATAAATATTTAGTGGTACTCTCGTTATACTTTCGGCTGGGATTTTGTGGATAGAAAGATAGTCGTGAGCAGAAAGCAAAAGAAAGAAGAAGATGCAAAATATAAATTAATGAATAAAATATGAAAATAGAAGAAATTAGAGAAGAGAGCAAATAGTAGGGATAGGAAAGAAAATGGAAAGCATTAGGAATGATAACAAAGAGTAGAGGAAATGAAAACTATTCACAAAACAGAAACATTTTATTATAAGCTTTTTGGAGAATAACCTGATTTAATATATCCTGATATGCAATATATTTAGCTAAATTTTATATATTTATAATAACATAAAATGAATTTTATCTATTATTTGTCTATTTAAAGCAAGATCCTATGTAACTATATAACAATACTTAGCATATCCTCCTGTTGCACTTGCATTACATTTCAGTGTGCATTATTTTATATGAACACAAATATCTTGTTTGATTTAGAAACAAACTCTATAAGCATCTTCCTACGCAAGATGTAATATTAAGTCCTATGTTTAATTATAGAATAAAAACATTACCAGTTGAATACCTGCAACTAAATATGCAAATAAATATATATTACAGCAGTAAAATGTGCTTCATAATTTCATAGAAGAGAGAAATTTAATTTTGTCAGAAATAATAGCAAGCTGAAAGATCTCTTGTTGGTCAAGTACTGAAAACACATTAATTATATTAAGAAAACTGTATCTAGGTGTTTAGTTAACATATTTTTTT
>REGO01000602.1:986730-1009562 GCA_010120015.1 Rhombomys opimus
ACAGGCTACATCTGAGCAGAGGTTCTAGGTTATATCCATACATGGTCCTTGGTTGAATGTCAGTTTCAGAAAAGACCCTGTGCCCAGATATATTTGGTCTTTGTGGAGCTCCTATCCTTTCCCCCTCAGACTAACTCCCCTTCTTTCTTATGATTCCCTGTACTCTGCCAAAGGTTTGGTCATGAGTCTTTGCTTTGAAAACACTGCTAGTTAGAGGCTTTCAGATATACTCACTTATATAGACCTATAAGATATGATAAACATAATGAAATCTATACACCTAAAAAAGACAATCAAGAGAGTGGACATGGGGTAAGAGGATAAATCCTCATTTAGAAAGACAGATGGGACGTGCATTGAACGCATGACAGGGGTCTAGTTAACATATTTTAATACTCTGTCGTAACCAAAAATTGTGCAGAGTTAAATAGAAAAAAAATTTCAAAGATAATATTCACTCTCATAACAAAACTAATTTCATTAGCTGACTACTTATCAATGCTGATATGAAGATGCAAAGTATAATCAATATATAGACTCCAAGGAAAATTAATTGGTATTTATGAAAACAGAAAACTACATGGTGGACATGTCCTATACAATGAATTTTCTGAAAGACTAGCAAGGTCTGCTCAAGCACACAGCAAAGCAAAGCTTGTTTAAGGTTGAGCAAGCAGTAACTGAAATGAAACTGAGAAAAGAAAACCATAAAATTATCAGTGAAAAGTCAACATGCCCTATACTGGAAACATGAAATTTATATAGATTAATAATATGCAAGCAATGAAGTACAATAGAAAGGTTCATCAGCCTTTTTTCACCAATTGATAAAATAATTTTATTATTTTTACATCAGGTAAAGTGATGAAGGTAAAGGTGAGGAACATTACCTGTTGAGGTTGTCTTCCCACCTAAATATATCCAAAATTAGTGATAAGTTTGATAATTTATATGAAGTTTGACTATGCAAATGAATCTGTTCACCTTTCATAAAACAGTCATAGAATATCCACATTGTAGCAACATATCTATGACTTTGTACACTGATCTCTTTTGAACTGAATACTGTCTTGTAACTACCCTGCTACACTTTATGGGTTAATAACTTCTCTTATACCAGTCTCTCTGTCTATGTCTCTCTGTAGCTGTCTCTCACTGTCTCTCACTCTCAGAATTGCCTCATGTAGCAGCCTACTCTCAAACTCATAATCCTCCTATATCTTCTTCCCAAGTGTTAGGATACAGTTGGGCATCACCACTCCCAGCAAAGATCAGCGCTTTTTTAGGGTTATGATGTCTTACTATTAACTATCCATTCATATGGCATAACAATAACAGTTACACTACACTGAGCTGCTGCAGGGTACTGCCTTCTGTGTGAAAGCCTACGCACATTTTTCAAATACCAGGCTACTGCTACGCATAGGACATTCTTTTATTTCGTTTTAATTAATTAATTAATTGATTGATTTACTTTACATCCCAATGGCATCTTCCTGTCCCTCCTGTCCTCCCAATCCTTCCCTCTCATTTCCTCTCTCCCTCATCCACCCTCTTTCTCCCCTTTTCCTCAAAGAAGGGGAAGATTCCCATGGATATCAATGAGCCTTGGCATATCAAGTTGCAATAGAACTAGGTGTATCTTCTCGTAAGGTGTCTAGTAAAGTTTGCCCAGTTAGGAAAATGGGTCCAAAGGTGGGCAACAGAGTCAGAGACAGGTCCTGTTCCTGCTGTTAGGAGTCCCACATGAAGACCAAGCTCCCCAACTGTTACAAATATGTGGAAGGTCTAGTTGCATCACATGCATGCTCTCTGTTTGGAGGTTCATTCCTTGGGAGCTCCTATGGGCCTCGGTTAATTTATTATGGAAGTGTGTCACAGGACATTTTTGAGTGTCACACACATGGCTTTCAGGGGAAATTAACATTTTTACAGAAGCCCTACAATTCAGAAGTTCAAGCATATGCTAGGATAAAATAAAATTTTGAAGTTATTAAAGCATGAAATCTTAGATATTTTGGAGAAAATTTGGAGAATATTATCTCATCATGAACCAGGTGGTTTTCTAAAGTTAGGTTAAATTATAAGTAGAATATAAAAAAGAAAATACATATCTGAAGTCCTTAAGAAAATTGAAAGATGTTTCTTAAAAACAGTTAATTTAATTTGCCTTAAGATGGCAGTATTGGTCTTTCTAAGTCTGGAATAAGTTTTAGACCAGACTTCATGAGAAAAATATAGGCTTTCTAAATATCCTTCCTGAGAAACAAAAACCCAGGCTTATCAACTAAGTGGGTGGATGTAATATACATACAGATTAAACTGAAAGTCTATACAAACAGTGATAATGGGTGAAAACACAAACTGTGCAAATCTGATTGACATGTTAGTTAATTAAAAGCAACAAGGAAAGGAGGTTTGGGATCACTGAAGGGATTTCTCACAGTGACAAGCCTTCCAAATTGTTCTGTTTCTGGGAAGAAGGAAGAATCAATGAATGAAATTAAAAACAAACAAGCAAACAAACAAAATCCTCCAGGATAGTGCATGTTAATACATCTAGTGAAAAGCCCAGCTGATACAGAAAATATTTTAGGCATATACATGAAATGGGAACAGCTAAAGTTTCCTGGTATTCAATCTCTGGGGAGAATGTTCTCATGCATGAGTTTCACTAACACTCAAGGTGAGTGACACTTGTAGGAGCAAAAACCTAACAAAATTCTATAGTTTGATTAGTTTACATTATTAAATACAGAAACCTCTATGTTTCTGAGTTTCTGATTAACTCTCTAAACCCACGAGAATTTTCAATACACAAAGTCTTAAGAACACATCCTGAGTGAGTTAATCCAGAAGCAGAAAGACACATATGATATACACTCACTTATAAGTGAATATTAACCAAATAATATAGAATAAACATACTAAAATCTCTATTCCTAAAGAAGTGAAACAATAAGTAGGACTCTAGGGAAGCGGCTGAAACCTCACTCAGAATGGCAAACAGCACAGACATCAGAAAAAGAAGATAAGGAACAGGACAAGAGCCCAGGAACAGAATGGGAGCCTTCCACAGAAGTCCTCTGAAAGACTCTACCCAACAGGATATCAAAGGATATGTTAAGACTCATGGCCAAACTTTGGTCAAAGTGCAGGGGATCTTATAAAAGAAGGGAGGATAGAAAGACCTGGAGGGGACCGGAACTCCACAAGGAGAAAAACAGAGCCAAAATCCTGGGCCTGGGGGGGTGGGGGGAGGCTGCAGAGGCTCATACTCCAAGGAAGGACCACAAGGACTACGCATGGAGAAGAGCTAGAACCCCTGCTCAGAGGAAGCCCCATAAGCTGCTCAGTCTCCAAGTGGGTTCCCTAGTAAAGAGAGCAGTTATTGTTGGTCACATGGACTTAGTGACTAGCTCTTTGATCACCTGGGGAGGAGCAGCCTTGCCAGGCCAGAGAGGAAGACAATGCAGCCAATCCTGAGGAGACTTCATAGGCAAGGGTCAGATGAAGGGGTGGAGGTCCTCCGCAATCCGGGGAGAAGAGGGAGGTGGGTCCGACTGGGAGGAGACAAGGGAGGGTACTACAGCCAGGATACAAGTGAATAAATTGATAAATGAGAGAGAGATTATAGATAGATAGATAGATAGATAGATAGATAGATAGATAGATAGACAGATAGATAGATAAAAGATTTTAAAAGACACAGCAACACACAGAATAGCAATAATAATAATAATAAAAAGAACACAGCTGTAACCAAATAATCGTTACCTTACAATCCCCAGTGATATCATGACTTGTACCAAAGCCACTTTTTCCATTTTAGGATGGATGGCTCTAAATCTAAGCATGTTTTCTTGCTTTCATTTAAAACTGAAAAATCTTTTTCCTTGGAATGCACTCATATCACTTTGCGCATAGCTCTCTGGACTCACTTTGGTAGAAAACCCTCACAGTTGCTAGTATCTGTGACTTCTGTTATGACAGTTAAATGTAATGTTTAAATTGCATTATATTAAACAATTTATATTTTAATCCAATTATTGCGGCATAATTTTACTACCGTCAATTTCTGTTACCAGAAAATGTTTGAAATGGGAAAACACAGCAAATATTATTTTGCACACTTTCAGAATGATACTCAGCCAGATTTAATCTATATACCTCACTAAATGTATACCATTTGGTTCCTTGTAATCCTAGTTGAATGCACATGGCTCAGTGAGATCACCTGTTAACTGCTGATTTGATTCTGACCATAATGAATATTTATTTGTTCAGCAGAAAACAAAACAAATAAAAAAAACAGCAACATTGGATAGCATGTGGACACTTGTGAATTTGATTTTTCGGTGTTGTATTAAGTCTTTAGAACATTGTTAATTGTTAATTGTTTGCCTGATGTTAAGTGATGACTTTATTATATTGGAAATTATGTTTTACCACTCGGTGCACCTGTGTATAAAACCAACCCTTCTCTATATACCATTGGTTTGGCAGTTCTTTTAGCTTTCCTGGAGAGCTGTGTTTCAAATTAGGTTGCAAATAAAAATATCCTTTATTCATGGAAAAGTACCTGCTGAGCCCTGCTTGATTTCTAGTGCTTAAGTACGATGAGCTACTAGTATGATCCCATTGTCCTTTTTTCGTTGCAAAATAATGTATGAGTTACAAATGGTGATGTAATGTCTACATTCTGATATTGTTTACTTAACTGCAGTAAAGTTGATCATGAAATAAAATCCTATCCCTAGTATAAAATAAATATTTACCTCAATAAAGTTATTTGACATTTTGTTTAGTATGAATTTTATTGTGATCAAATTAATTAGTTTTTCAGATCTGTGAGGTCAGCAAATTTTTCATTCCAGAATAATAGTTGAGATTTATGTTAACATATTATTGCAACATGAATTGTTGCATTGGTCATTTGTTAATTTCTGGTTTTACAGTCTGACATTAACATAAAAATGGCCACAGTCACTCATGCAACTCCTTAGCAAAAGTTTTTCCAGCTGCATATGCTTTCCTAAGCTCTGTTTTTAAAATAAATGTTAAAAACCTGAAATTAAAAGTTTCTGAACACTTTTAAAATAGCAAAGTGCATTTAGAGCCTTGATGTGTGTAAGTTCACCAATCAGTGCTATTAATTCAAGAACAATGCATTTTTTCAACATGTAACCAACCTAGTAATTTTTAATGTGTGTACATTGTTTGTTTTGTGTGTGCACGCATTTGAGTTTGTTTGTGTCGTGTGTATTCCATATAACAGAGTGTCAATGACAAGACACTCCTGTCATTTACAGTCTTTCTGTGCAACTGGTGTATATTAAAAGAAGGATGCACTGGTTATTATGAAAGCTCATAGAAAAGTTATTAATCCACCCCTGGGGTCTCATGACAGTTAAGGCAGAAGCTGAAAATGAGCAGGAATTATGTGTGCTATATAAAGAGAAGTGATGACAAATAACGTAGAAATAGATTCCCCTAAGGATGTAGGCTGTAGAATGACACCAGATGTCCAATGTAATTAATGCCATGATGAAGGGGAATGAACTGCACTCACAGGCTAGAACCCGTCAGGTTGGTTGCAGAAAGTAAACTGTTGCCCTTCCAAAAAAAGAAAACGATGAAACTGCTTTACAATGGTTATATTGTACCTCCACATTTTTAACAGTTCCTAAAATTGAACAAGTGAAGACTAATGTGGAGGACAGCACTTGCACCACTGGCCAGACGAGTGACAGGCTTTTTTCAGAAACATCTGATTTTGTATACCTTCATTAAATTATTTAAAGACATTAACAAATGTAATTTTATAGATTGCTTTTTGTTTTGGTCATATTTATTTCTCTACCACAGATGCTCCCATATCTTCCAATCACCCCATTCACCAACTTCTCTGTCTCTTACCTCTTTTTATTTTTTTTAATTTATTACAATTTATTCACTTTGTATCACAGCTATAGGCCCCTCCCTCATCTTCTCCCAATCCCACCAGCTCTCCCCCAGTACACTGATAGGGGAGGTCTTCCTCCCCTTCCATCTGACCCCTGCCTATCAGGATTCATCAGGACTGTCTGCATTAGCTTCCTCTGTTGCCTGGCAAGGATACAAGGAATTATTTCAATCTTCTTGTACCTGTTGAGGCTTGCTTTGTGACCAACTATGTGGTCTATTTTGGAGAAGGTTCCATGAGGTGCTGAGAAGAAGGTAAATTCTTTTGTGTTTGGGTGTAAGGTTCTATAAATGTCTGTTAGGTCCATTTGATTCATGGCCTCTGTTAGAGATATTGTTTCTTTGTTTAATTTCTGTTTTGTTGATCTGTCTTTTGTTGAGAGTGGGGTGTTGAAGTCTCCCACTATTAGTGTGTGGGGATCTATGTGTGGTTTAAGTTTTATCAATGTTTCTTTCACAAATGTGGGTGCCCTTGTATTTGGGGCATAGATGTTCAGGATTGTGATGTCTTCTTGGTGGAATTTTCCCTTAATAAGTATGAAGTGTCCTTCCCCATCTCTTTTGATTAATTTTGGTTGAAAGTTTATTTTATCAGATATTAGAATGGCTACTCCTGCTTGCTTCTTGGATCCATTTGCTTGAAGAGCCGTCTTCCATCCCTTTACCCTCAGGTAATGTCTATCTTTGTGCCTTAGGTGTGTTTCTTGTATGCAACAGATTGCTGGGTTGTGTTTACGCATCCATTCTGTTAGTCTGTGTCTTTTTATTGGAGAATTAAGTCCATTGATATTGAGTGAGATTAATGACCAGTGGCTGTTAGATCTTTTGAATTTGATGTTGGCTGTGGCCATATGGTTGTGTGCTTGGTTGATTTTTGTTTTACTGTAGTGGGGTTATTTATTTCCTGTGTTTTCTTGAATGTAGCTAGTTTTCTTGGGTTGTATTTTCCCTTCCAGTGTCTTCTGTAATGCTGGATTTGTATGCAGGTATTGTTGAAATTTGTTTTTGTCATTGAATATCTTGTTTTCTCCGTCTATGAGGACTGAGAGTTTTGCAGGGTATAGTAGCCTGGGCTGACATCTGTGTTCTCTTAGGGTCTGCATGATATCCGTCCAGGCCCTTCTGGCTTTCATAGTCTCTGTTGAAAAGTCAGGTGTAATTCTAATGGGTTTGCCATTATATGTTACTTGGCCTTTTTCTCTTGCAGCTTTTAGTATTTTTTCTTTGTTTTGTATACTCACGGTTTTGATTATTATGTGGCGGGAGGATTTTCTTTTCTGGTCTAATTTATTGGGTGTTCTATAGGCCTCTTGTATTCTTATTGGCCTCTCCTTTAAGTTGGGGAAATTTTCTTCAATGATTTTGTTGAAAATATTTTCTGGGCCTTGGTGCAGGGAATCTTCTTTTTCCTCTATTCCTATTATTCTCAGGTTTTGTCTTTTTATGTTGTCTTGAATTTCTTGGACAGTCTGTGTCAGGAATTTTTTAGATTTAACATTTTCTTTCACAGATACATCTATTTCTTCCATTGTGTCTTCCACCCCTGAGATTCTTTCTTCCATTTCTTGTAGCCTATTGGCTATGCTAACCTCTGTAGTTCCTGCTTTCTTCCCTAAGTTCTTTCTCTCCACAATTTCTTCCATTTGTGTTTTTTTTAATTTTTCCAATTCTATCTTCAGGTCTTGAGCTATTTTGTTGGTTTCCTTCCCCTGTCTGACTGTATTTTCATGTTTTTCCGTCAATTCCTTCAGCTGTTTGTTTGAACAATCCACTGTTTCTTTTATTTCATTCAGTGATTTAAGCATTTCCTCTCTAAAGGCCACATACTTTTTGGCTGCAGCTTCTTCTATTTCTTTTCGTATTTTGTTTGTTTCCTCATAAACATAGTAAAATACGTGCACCTAGAGAAGATAAACAAGAAAGAGGACCCAGAGTAAGATGATCAATCCTCACTTAGAAAGACAAATGGGATGGACATAGGAAGTAGGAGAAAACAAGTACCAGGAGAGGAGCCTATCGCAGAGGGCCTCTGAAAGACTCTATGTAGCAGTATATCAAAAGTTTATTTTTTATAATGTTTTCTCATATGTATATCACTGATATGTGTAAATATTTATATTGCATTTTATTACACCTTAACTCACCAAAATATTTTTATTCATACCTTCATCAAATTATAGTAATTAATTCACCAAAAATAATGAATAGATTTAGTTATTATTTTTCTATAAGCTAAAAATGTAGCAATATATTTGAAAGCTGTTTTGTCTTAAGGCTCAATTTGAGCTCAAATATGGAAAATCAATTCAGAGTCATATATTTGGTAACTCCAAAGGGAAAATAGCATTAACTGAAATCCCGAGATCACATTGTTCCTACCCATTTCAAACCAAAATCTGAAAAATAATCATTAAAAAATAATCATTATCACTTATATAAAAATTGTTTCTCAGAGCAAAATCCCTTCATTCTCATGTAGAATCCCTGCTTAAAAAATAACATGGATCACCATCCTCAAAAATATTATGACCTTTCTGTGTTTTACTATTTCCCGACAGAACAACATTTTAAATATTAAGTGAGAAAATCTTATAGACTGATCTCTCATTTAAAAGAGCTCAAGTGTTGGATTATGGACTTTGTGTGTAATAGAAGAATGTTTTATTGAAATAACTGATCAGTTCTAAATTATAAGAAAGTTGGTAAAATTTTTATTCAAAGCTTGCCTTTGAAATTCACTAATTCTGTAGTAAGAATGTTGCAATAGAATAAGAACTGACACAATTATCTTGACATCTCTCAGACAGTTGGCTATTGACACACACACACGGCCACTCTACCCTTCCAAAATAATAGAAAGCACTTTAAATTTTGAAATAAAAGCCATTTAGTCGAAAATGTGTTTCTGTGAGTTTTAAATACAAATCAGAATTCAATCATTGCAACGGGTGAGAGCAGCAGGGAGACATTTTTTCAACTGTCAGTGCCGTTATAAGGATTTTACCACTGGGCAGCCATTAAAAATTAGTTGGCTTTGATGACAAAAGACAACTTTCCCGTATAAACTGCAATTATCAGAATTGACTATATTTCAAAGTGTATATATAAAATATTGCTCTGATTCAATTGTTACTCATTGTAGATATACTCTACAATATTTAAAGCTCAGTATATATGAAAACAATGAATATCTTTTTTGTTGTTGTGTTTTATTTTTTATTTTATTATTTTATTTTATTTTTTGACACATAGTTGTTGCAACTTTATTTAGTACTAAAAATTATAGATTTTGAGACAACATATACATAGATTTCTATTACAATAAATTAAAAACCTTTAACAAAATATTTATTCGCAAACTCAAAGCTATGTGCTTTGTCTAGGGGTGGACAATTTTAATTTATAATTTACATTTATAGTGATGACTATAAATGTCACTCATTAATGTCTAAATTCTGACTGTCAAAGCATGTTTTAAGCACTCGGCATGTAACGTCAGCACTCAGGACACTGAGGCAGTATTTATTACCAGTTGTGTAGCAAACCTTGGTTACATAGAATCTGTCTCAAATACAGAATAAACTGTAATTACTATGAAAAACAATTAATAACAAATTTTAAAAACTAATTTAAAACAGAAAAAACAACAACATATAGGGACCCACTCTGCTATGGTGGTGATGTGGTCACACATAATTAAAAGGATTGAGGCTTAGAAGGTACAGTTCTCAGCACTCTCTATCAATTGAGTGTCTGAGGTTAAAAAACCTAGGTCGGGGCAGGCCATAGAACCTGTAACACTGTTGAGCGGCTATCCTATTGCCAGGACAATGACTTCTGTTACACTACCTGATCTTTCACTGATCGCTTGACTTAGCCTAATTTTGACCTTGTTCTAACATTTTTAGAGGACATGAGACCCCTAAGTAATAAACCCCTTCTCTTGGGTACTAGGCAAAGAGTGTATTATCTAAGATGTCCAGCAGAGTCATAGTGAACAACTTTTGATTTCACTGTAATAGAATATGGAAGTTAAATAGCCCACAATCCAGTGGTATTGCCATGAGAGTTGACAAGCACCAGAAAGCAAAGAACCGTGAAAGGAGAGAAAGTAAGCAGCTCCTGAGTTCCTGGAAAACGAGCTAAAAACAGGGCTAGAAAAACATTATTTTTTCTTCACTGCTCATTCTAGCCACCGGTTTGTCAATTTCTTGAAGGAAAAAGAACCCAGTAACACTATTCAGTTGGGAGGGCAAAAGGCTTTATTTTCATCTTACAGTTTACAGTCTATCATGGAGTGAGAGAACTATTCATGGAATTCTTGACACTGTTCATTGGGAACCAAGAGTTCATTTCCTTTTCACATAGGAGATACTGACAGTGTTTCTGATCTACTGGAAACATGCCATCTCTGAATCTCCATTTTAGAAAAACATTGATGATATAAGTCCTTGCCTTAAATATGTGCTTAAAAGACAATGTTGAAAAGAGCAGCCTCCCTCCTTCCATCCCCTAGATCTTTGTAACAAAAATGGTTCACAAAAACCCGAAACTTATTATTGCCTGTCTTTCGGTCAAGAAGACAGGTAATGTAGCATTCATAATTTGGTTAAAATAAGGCTCCTTTCAGTTGGATGTCTGAGAAAGTGATTTCCACTAATGTGGTCCTTCTTGTTTCAGTATCACATTAGCAATGACATTTCAAAACCTACTGTTTGTTTTAAGGCAGAAAAAAAAACTGTAGAATAAGTTAATCATATTTGTAAACAATATGTAATTAAATGATAAAATCACTTTCAAAAATGTAAAGCACAATTTAATTAATAATATCTGTGCTGTCTAAGTAAAGGGAAGTTTTTAATCACTGGAAAACTTAATTGATGGACAGGTTAATGATGGTTTTTTGAAAGAGTTTCTGGTGAACTTTTAAAACATAGAAAACTTAGGTAAAACAGTCAGGCCAAGCCTATTTAGTGAACTTTACTAAGATCTGGTGTCTATTCCAGGGTTATTTTCTCACTTTATTATTTATAATGATGCCCACAAGAAACTCATTCTCATGAGCAAAGTTTGTGCATTACAAGTTTCTGTATTACAGAATCATTTTCACTCTGTGTTACTACAACAAAAGTTCTATAAATTAGAATTTTTGAGTTTGATGGTGTGTAATTTTTAGTATGAACTAATACTCCATATATATTATTTTTATTTAAATTTATTTTTTTATTATTAGTTACATTTTATTAACTCTGTGTTCCAGCTGTATCCTGCTCCCTCATTCCTTCCCAATCCCACCCTCCCTCCCTCATCTCCTCCCCGCCCCTTTCCAAGTCCACTGATAAGGGAGGACCTCCTTCCTCTTCCATCTGACCCTGTTTTATCAGGTATCTTCAGGCCTGGCTACAAAGTCCTCCTCCCTGGCCTAGCAGGACTGCTCCTCCTTCGGGGTGGGGAGATCACAGAGCCTGCCATTGAGTTCCTGTCAGAAATAGTCCCTGTTCCCCTTACTATGGGAAACCAATTATAAGGTGATGGATAATTGTTTAGTCTTTCGGGAAAATTTAACCTGAATTTATTTTTATAAACTTGAAAAGATCATACTTCTCAAAAATTATTTTGAGTCTGATAAAAGGAAGCCTGTGGTACCTTCCATTGTGATCCAATACAAAATTCAGTGTTTATTATGATCTAGAAGCTTCAATGTGGACTATAAAGTAAAAAAGCACTACTTTTTAATTTTAATTTTTAAATGAATTACAGTTCATTCACTTTGTATACCATCTGTAGCCCTGTTCCTCATTGTCTCTCAATTCCATCCTCCCTCCCTCATCTCCTCTCATGTCCCTCTTTAATATCAATGGAAAATGTACTAGCTTTCATTTAAGTTAATATTTGTCATAATATGTTTTTGCAGATTTCTGAGTCCAATCCATATGATAATAACTGAAAATTAAAAATATTCAGTAATCAGGTGTGCTTGGAGGCACATGCCTGTCATCCCAACACTAAAGGAGGCAGAGGCAGGTAGATTTTCCTTTACAGCCTGGTCTGTAAAGGAAATTGAGGACAGCCAGTGTTACACAGAGAAACACTGTCTGAAAAAAAATATTCAGTAATCAAGGCATTCATCTTTTGACAGATAAGGAGACATTGACAACCATGAAGTCTGGAGGCTAGACAAAGCCACTAATATCAACATGTCAAGGAGAGTCAGAGCATTAAAATAGAGATAATTTCTATTTAAAATTAGAGAAGGTGATTATTTTGAATTCTAACTTAACAGAGAGAAGTGCAAATTATTAGACACCTTGTGAATTTGTTTCTATATGCAGATGCGATGATTTATATATAGAGAAAATTCTAATATGTACCCTGAAATCTTAAATATAAAACACTCAATCAAGTTTAAGGACACATACACAAAAAGATACAAAATGTCAAAATAATTTCTGTGCAACAGAGACAATCTAAGACTTCGGCTCTTCCAACGTGTAATTGCAAACTCCAGGCAGGTAAAAAGGGACCGCTGCCACAGTGGGAGATTGAGGGAACAATAAAAATTGATCTTATCAGAAAAATAGGGGGAAAACGGGCTCTAATTAGGGAGGGGCAGGAAAGATAAACACACAGGAAAGAATGAGGTGGGTAAAATAACAGTATGGAAAATTCATAACGAATCAAATCATACTATTAGATGTTGGAACATGGTCAAAAGAATGAAGCATGATGAACAATACCTTGGGAAAGTGTGAGAGAGATTCCAGGAAAAAAGGCAGAGGGCCTGTTACCTCATGTATATTTTATTCCCTGGATTATCCTTGGATGTGATTTTATGTCTTCTGTGAAAAAAAAAACAAAAAAACTTTAAATTCAATTTATAAGACGTGCTAATTCTTGTTGGATGTCAGAACATAGCTATAGAACCCAGGCTGGTCAGAGTGCCTTGAATCTGGTTATGGCCTTCTGCCTTGTTTTTGTGCTTTTCCAAATCTAATCTATAGTAAAGTGCCAGGCAATTGTGTTTAAATTGGTTTAGTTTGAAAAAGTTCTGGGAAAGGGTTGTTCTGTTAATATTTAGTATGTACTTACTAGCATTTATTTTAATGTTTTTTTTTATCGTGTTTTTCCGACCTCAAACAATGTTCCTTGGATCATTACTTTCTTTGTTACACTTATGAACAATAGCACACTGAAAATGAAGTAAGATGGTCTACATCATCAGATTATAGTTTGTTCTATTCTTTCAGGTCTTCAGTTCCCAGGTCCAGAGCACAAGATTTGCATAGGTCCACTGAAAGTCAACAATTAGCTACCTGAAAACTGTAATATAAACAAGTCTAATTATGCCTATCCAGTTTAAATAAAAAAATTCTAATATGTGCCAACAATGCTCCACCAAGAGCCTAAAATTATCTAACAAAATCCCCAATACCAATCATGATAAACCCAATTTCGAGTTGTTAGTCAGGGCTGTCCAAGAGACTTCTAGAAAGTATAGTATATTGCAATTGTGTGAGGTTTACCCCAGAAGTGAAAGTTAAGCCCCTATTGCTGAAGACACTGTGCACTTAAGAGGTGAGCAGTGGCACATGCCTGTAATCCCCACCCTCGGTGAGGCAGAGGTAGGGGGAAATCCATGAGTTTGCCTACAGCCATGTCCATCTACACAGTGAGTCCAGGATAGTCAAGGCTACAAAGATAAACCCTATCTTGAAAAAGATAAAAATAGAAGTAGAAGAGAGAGAGAGAGAGAGAGAGAGAGAGAGAGAGAGAGAGAGAGAGAGAGAGAAAGAAATTAGGTTTCAGAGGCCCTTCACTTGAAATTGATTTAAGTAATTCCCCTCTCCACGGAGAGGTGATTGAAGGGCATGCAACCTAATTCATGTCAGTGACTGCCCCTGTTCCCCTTACTGGGGTACTCTCATGGAGACTGAGCTGCCCATGGGCTCCATTTGAGCAGGGGTCTAGAAACTGTTGTACATTTACACAATGGAATTCTATTCAGTTATTAAAAACAAGGAAATCATGAAATTTGCAGGCAAATGGTGAGAACTAGGAAAGATCATCCTGAGTGAAGTATCCCAGAAGAAGAAAGGCACACAAGGTATATACTCACTTTTAAGTGGATACTAGACCTATAAGATAGGATAAACATACTGAAATCTGCAGTCCTAAAGAAGCTAAACAACAAGCAGGACCCTAAGGAAGATGCTTAATCCTCATTCAGAAGTGCAAACAGTACAGACATTGGAAGTGGGAGAAAACAGGGAGCAGGATAGGAACATAAAACAGAGGGCCTCTGAAAGACTACCCAAAAGGATACTGAAGCAGATACTGAGACTGATAGCCAAACTTTGGAAAGAGTCCAGGGAATCTAATGGAAGAAGACAGAGATAGAGATACCTGGAGGGGACAGGAGTTCAACAAGGAGACCAACAGAGACAAAAATTCTGGGCCCAGGGGGGACCTGCAGGGACTGATGAATCAACCAAATACCATGCAAGTCCTAGACCCCCCTGTTCAGATGTAGCCCATGGGCATGTGCACAGGATTGAGCCAAGGACTTCTAGGCTCAGACCCATGGAAAATAAAAAAAAAAGTTTTTTCATTAAATGATACAGGCTAAGAGGTATTTAAAACTTTACTCTAGGAATCAGATTGCAAGCAAGTAATCGGTGTACTCCTCAGCATTTCAAAACTAATTTAAACATAACTTTGTTCAAATGAGGATATATTTAGTCAGACTCTATGGTACATATCTGTAATTCAAGAATTTGGTAGGCTAATAAAGAAAATCTAGAGTTCCAGGGCATCTTGAACTTTTAAATTGCAAGTTATCAACTAACCATAGAAATAGAAAAAGGATTCTCTTCTAAACTGTGAACACTGAGATAATTAAATATTTGTATTCATTTTACAATCTGAAAACACCTTTCAGACAATAAAGGACATATAAAATAAATATAACTTTAAAATGAGTGACAAAATGGCTAAAATATTGAACATTTTCTGGAATGCACTGAGAAAATTAAAATATATTGTCCTAGACCTGCAGTAGAGTGGGGAATTTGAAATCCATACAACTGAAAAGAAACCTGTCAAAAGGGTAATTTTCCTGCAATAACTCTATAAAAGCTATCATAAAAGAAAAATAATAGTACTGTCAGAGCTAGTGCCCAGCAGTAATTTTGAGTTAATTACACAAAAAAAAATGATGTAACAGCTAGAGAGACTTCAGTTTTTAAACTAGATTTTTTTAGGCTAAAATTTATGTAAAACACTAGATAATTCAGAAATGTAAACTACACTAAGTTGGTGACTTAGAAGAACAAAAATAAAAACAAAAACAAAAAAAGGCAGTTTAACTAGACTTTCATGGACTTCAACTCTCACCCACAACTGTAAACAGTGCAAAAACTTGCATAGTAGACATTTATGAACACACAAAATTCATGAGACTTGTGTGCAAAGGCATTTTTGTGAGCTTTAGATGTATAATCTTATTTCATTATACTTTATTACTTTCAAATTCTGTGTATATGTCTGATATGTCAAATTATTGTGAGTCCTTGCACACAAATGCCCTCAAAGTCCAGAAGAGTACATTAGATTAACTGAACCAGAAATGACACATAGTTGTGAGATATGTGTGTTGACACTTGATCTCAGGTGTTTTTGTTTGTTTGTTTGTTTGTTTGTTTAACTATTGAGCAATCTTTCCAGCCCCTATACACAAATATCCATTTAAATAGACTCTGACGCTTACTTTGAAAGTTTATAAACACACAAACACACACACAGACATACTCAGACACATACAAAGCATGGTCATAGAGCTTTTGTATATTTATGAACAACATAACTATATAGAGAAAATACTTTCACAGGCATACACTAAATATTGTAACTATTTTAATAATCTTCAGGAAATGAATTAGAATTTAGGAATTTTGAAGCTATTTAAGAAGGAAAACTCTTGGAGGATGCTTAATTCTGGTTCAGAAGGGCAATTGAGTAGACATCAGAAGCTTTTGAAGAAAGGAAAGAGGACAGAAGTCTACCATTGATGTCCTCTGAAAGACTGCATTCACTAGGGGATGAAAGCAGATGTTGAGACTCACAGCCAAACTTTTGGCAGAATTCAGAGAGAATCTTGAGGAAGTGTTGGGGGATAGAAGGGCCTGGAGAGGACAGGAGCTCCACAAGATCAACAGATCTGGGCCTAGGGCTGGGACCTCCAGAGAAGGATGGGCCAACCAAAGACCACACATGGAGAGGACCTAGACCCCTGCTCAGATTATAGCAGATAGGCAGCTAAGTCACATGTGTGTTCCCTGGTAAGGGGAGCAGGGGCAGTCTCTGACATAAACACTGTTGCCTGCTCCTAGATAATTTCTTGCTGGCAAGGATACCTTGCCAGGACACAGAGTGGGATGATCCTGGAAGTCCTAATGAGACTTTATAGGCTGAGGTCAGTTGGTAGGGGAGGAGGCTCCTCATTTATGAGGACTAGGGAAAGACTATAGGGAGAAGGGGGAGGAAAGGTGGGGGTACCTGGATGATATGAAGAAGGGGGCTATGATCAGGATGTAAAGAGAGTAAAACTAACTAATTATCTATCTATCTATCTATCTAGATAGATAGATAGATTAAAACATGATTCAATGTTTAAACCTATGATGCTTGATAAAATCTATACTGTAATTAATAAGTTAGCCTTAAATATATATTTTTATCAAAAAAGAAGACTATAATAAGAAAGATACTAATGATAGAAAAAGATAGCATTAGTGCTAAAGACATATTAATTGGAAAAATAACACATGCAAAAATATATATTAAATGTTAATTATACGATTTTAGCAAAATATAATTCCAATTTTAGAATAAGCATGCTAAATATTGAAATTCTTGTATTTTGTGGACTAGAAGATAATAAAATTGTAGAAACATTTAAAAGACATGTAAAAAATCAAGAAGAGAAAAGAAACTGTTCTTTACTGAGTCTGCTATACCCTTGACATAGAAAAGTGTTAATATTTCCATTCCACTCCAAGTAATGTGGATTTTTGTTGCTTCTCTATCAATCTATAACATAAAATAACAGTTGTAAGTTAATGGAGCATACTCTTTTTAAAATAACTTGAGATAAAAAAACCTAATTCATATAAAAGAATGAAATAGTCTCTCACTTTTACCTTAGATTTCAAACTGCAATTAAAGCATATAAATCACAACATATTATTAATATGATTAATAATTTGTGTGTGATTATTAAGTTTATATTTATTCATTACTTCAGTATTCTATAGAAGAAAACTCAGTGTTGGCTGCCATAATGCAATTTTAGAATTTGCTGTTAAATTTATATATGCATTTTAAATTATACTCAGTATTTCTTTCAAGGTTGTGTTGATTTTGTTCCCTTCAGAAATTAGTCATAATACATATAATCATTTTTCTAAATGACTTGTTAAATCATGCACAGTGCCTTGAGCTTGATGGTCCAATTTAATGAAATCATATTCATAGTGACAATGGTTTTGGCAATTCTAGTGTGTTCTTTGAGAGAATGATCGAGAAATTTCTTACTTAAGCATGATTTTTTTGCCAAAAATTTATTTTTGACATCTAGAACTTATTGTGGAAAATATTAATGTACCATTCTTACTTAAAATCTTGTTAAACATGTTTTAAAACTGTGGAAAGTTGGCATCATTAGACTATGTAGTAATATGATGTCCCTTACTCTCTTCTGTCATTTACTATTATGAAATATAACATTTTATCTTTCCAATATTTGGTTGAATTCGTTGGATAAGTTCATTTTTTTTTGTAAAATCTATATCACAAGTAATTAGGAGGCTGAATTCCTTTACTGGAATCAATTCTGAAATCATGTATTAATACATGTTAAAATATTCTATGAAATTGAGGGTAGTTTTATACTTTGTGAACCTTTTATCAAACAAGTATCCACATTAGTAGATTTTTTTAAGATTTCACTTTTGCTTTATAATGATAAACAATTCATTAATTTTATTAATTTAATCATATATTGCTAGAGATTTTTAAAGTATAGTATTATGGATTGAATATGAAAGTTTCTCTCAAGCCCCTCAAGTCATACATTGAGACTGTGAGATTGATGTCCCTGTTGATAGTAAACTCTCTTTATTTTTAGTCTTTTTAATTTCAATTTATACACTTTACAACCTGAGGGTGCCCATCTCTTCTCTCCTTCCAGTTCTCCATTCTCCCTCCATACCCAGTATCTTTCTCCCTTCCTCCCAGAAAGGGGAGCCTTGTCTCCCTATATCAACTTTCCCCAGCACATCAAGTCACATCAGGACTGAGCATATCTTAGGCCAGGCAAGGCCAGGGGGAAGTGATCCAAGAGCAGGTAAAAGAGTCCATGTTAGAAGGTCCATACACTTACAACCACTTGCTAGGCGCTTCATATGAGGACAAAGCTGTCCATCAGCTACATGTGTGCAGGGGGCCTAGGTCCAGTGTATGCATGTTCCTAAGGATGTCTGTCTGTGAAACTCCCCTGGGACTAGGTTAGTTGACTCTGTTGATCTTCTTATGAGGTTCCTGTTCTCTCCAGGTCCTTCCATATTTCACCAACAGTCCATAGGACCCTGGGAGTTCTTCCCCACGAGTGGCTGCAAGTCCCAACATCTGTCTTGATCCTCTGCTGGCTGGAGCCTCCCAGAGGACAGCAAGTTAGGCTCCTGTCTGAAAGCACAGCAAATATCATTATTAGTGCCGGGGGCTGGCTCTCTATCGTGGGGTGGGTCTCTGGTTGGGCCAATTATTGCCTGAACTTTCCCTCGATCTTTGTTATTATCCTTGTACTTCTTGTAGGCAGGGTAATTTTTGGATCACAGGTTTTGTCGGCTGATTGTTGTTTCCCTCCTTCCACTAGTCCTGCTTGACTAGGAGGTGGTCACTTCAGTCTTCACGTCCCCTCTTGTAAGAGTCTCAGCTAGAGTCACACATGAAATCTTCCAGGAGCCTACCCATGTCCATGGACTCCAGCTTGACAAAGAGATGTCCCCCTCAGTTTCCCTTCTTGTTCCCAGCCCTTTCATCTTCCACCCCCTTTCTCCCCACATCTGATCCCTTTCTGTTTCCCTCCCCATTCCATCTCCTGCCCAGTTCCCTCTTTTTATCCACTTCTGCTGTCTATTCTATTCTTCCTTCTGAGTGTCATTCTGGCACCCTCCATTATTCTGTTATTGTTACTTAACTTCTTTGAGTCTGTGGATTGTAGTAGGGGCAATGCAATTCCTATCAGAATTTGAACACAATTCTTTAAAGATCCTAAAAGAGCAACCATTAACTACATATGGAAAAATAAAAGACCCAGGTTACCTAAAACAAAGCTGTACAATAAAAGAATTTCTGGTGGTATCAACATCCCTGAACTCAAGCTAAACTATAGAATAGTAGTAAAAACTGCATGGTATTGGCACAGAAACAAACAAGTTGAACAATGGGGCTGAACTGAAGACCTACACTCCTATGGGCACTTGATTTTTGACAAAGAAGCCCAAACCTAAACCTATTAGAACACAAAGTGGAGAAAAGTCTGAAACTCATTGGCATAGGATACAACTTCCTAACAGAACACCAACAGCACAGGCCTTGAGATCAATATTAACTAAATGAGACATCTTGAAACTGAGAGGTTTCTGTAAGTCAAGGACGCTTTCAATAGAACAAAATGGCAGCCTACAAACTGGGAAAAAGATCTTCTGCAAACCTGCATCAGAGAGAGGGCTGTTATCTAAAATAAACAAAGAATTTAAGAAATTAAACATCAGCAAAACAAATAATCCAATTAAAAACTTGGGTACAGCACTAAACTGAGCATTCACAGCTGAGGAATATCAGATTTCTGGGAAGCACTTGAAGAATTACTCAATGTCTTTAGCCATCAGAATTTTAGTTAGAATGGCTATAATCAAAAACTCAAGTGACAACACATGCTAGAGAGGATGTGGATTAAGAGGAACACTCCACATTGCTGGTGGGAGGGGAAATCTGTACAACCCCTCTGGAAATCAATCTGGTTCTTTCACAGAAATTTCAGAATAGTTCTATGTAAAGACTCAGCTATACCACTTCTGGGCATATCCCCAAAATATGCTCCACCATACACTAAGGATGTTTGTTCAACTATAGTCATAGCATTTTTATTTTTAATAACCAGAAACTGGAAACTACATAGATGACCCTCAAAGATGACCCTCCATTCTGTATCCAAAGAATGGATACAGAAATTATGCTTATTTATACAATGAAATACTACTCAACTATTAAAAAGAAGGAAATCATGAAATTTTCAGGGAAAATATGGAACTTTCTTAGAAAGGGTAATTCTGAGTGAGGAAACCCAGACCCAGAAATATGCACATGGTATGTATTCACTTATAAGCAGATATTAGACCTATAATACAGGAAGGTAAACTCTTTTTTGTTCTCCTTTCCTACATCTCTCTTTCCTTCCTAATAATAATTCCTTCCCTTCTCTTCCTGCCTACCATGTTATTCAACAAAACACACTCCCTACCCTGATGTCAGGGTTACTATGGCCTCGGCAATGGATTTAGCCAACCTAGGGATGGTTCAAACTAATCTTTTGCTCATTTTAAACATTTTGTGTCTGATATTACGTTACAACAATAAAAACACAAATAAAAATGAACAGATAATTCTTTTAGAAATGAAAGACTTGTTAGTGTTTGATGGATAATATTAAAAAGACAAGTTACTTTATGCTTTTTATGTTTTCTATTCCCAACACTAACATGACTCATATGGCTTAATATGTTTCTTACATTTATTTATCAATTCTTTTTTATAGTTTATTATTTTCATTTACTTATTTATTACAACTTATTCACTTGGTATCCCTGCTGTACCCCCTCCATCACCTACCATTCCCACCCACCCTCTCTCTTCCACTGCTATTCACCTTCCCTAGTCCACTATTAGTGGAGGACCTCCTCCCCTTCTATCTGAACATAAGCCTGTCAAGTCTCATCAGGGCTGGCTGCATCATCTTCCTCCTTGACCTGGCAAAGCTAAACCCCTCAGTGGGAGGTGATCAAAGGGCCATCCACTAAGTCCATGTCAGAAACAGCCCCTGATCCCTTTACTAGGAAACCCTCTTGGAAACAGAGCAAGGGGTCTAGGTTTTCTCATGCATGGTCCTTTATTGGAATATTGGTCTCTCCAGGAACCCTGGGGTCCAGGTTTTTTGGTTCTTTTGGTCTCCTTTTACAGTTCCTGTCCCCTTCAGGTCTTTTATCTCCCTCTTCTTCCAAAAGATTTCCTGCTCTCTGCCCAAAGTTTGTCTATGAGTTGCAACATCTCTTTCAATACCTTCCTGGATAGAGTCTTTCAGAGACCCTCTGTGGAAGGTTCTATAGGTGTTCCCTATCTTCTCCTACTTCTGAAGTCTATCCTGTTTGCCCTTCTAAATGAGGTTTCAGACTCTTTCCTAGAGTACTCCTTGTTTTTCCCTTCTTTAGGATTATAGATTTAATATGTTTATCCTATATTTTATGGCTGATATCCAAGCATAAGTGAGTACATACCATATGTGTTTTTCTGTTTCTGGGTTGCCTGCAAATTTCATGATTTCCTTGTTTTTAATTGATGAGTATTATTCCATTGTGTAAATTTAGCATAATTTCATCATCCATTCTTAAGCTGAGGAACATCTAGGTTGTTTCCTGATCCTGCTATTATGAATAAATGTACTATGAACATGGTTGAGCAAATACCCTTGTTGTATAGTTGAACATATTTTAGATATATACCCAGGAGTAGGATAGCTGGATCTTGAGGTAGCACTTTTCCTAATTTTCTGAGAATGTGCCAGATTGATTTCCAAAGTACAACATGACAACCCCACCAGAAATGGAACGGAGTTCACCTTTCTCCACATCCTCTCCAGCATGTGTCAACCCTTGATTTTTAAACTTAGCTATTCTGATGGGTATAAGGTGAAATCACAGAGTTGTTTTGATTTGCATTTCCCAGATGACTACAGATGTTGAGCATTTCTTTTTGTGTGTGTGATTTTTTCAACTTTTATTAGTTACAATTTATTTACTTTGTATCCCCCATAAACCCCTCCCTCTTCCCCTCTTAACCCCAGCTTTCCTCCCCTTTCTTCACACATGCCCCTCACCAAGTCCACTGATGGGGAGGTCCTCCTCTCCTTCCTTCTGATCCTAGTCTATCAGATCTCATCAGGAGTAGCTGCATTGTCATCTTCTGTGGCCTGGTGAAGCTGTTCCTCCCTCAGAGGAAGGTGATCAAAGAGCAGGCCAATCAGTTTATGTCAGAGGCAGTCCCTGTTCCCATTACTATGGAACCCATTTGGATAGTGAAATGCCATGGGCTACATATGTGCAGGGATTCTAGGTTATCTCCAGGCATGGTACTTGGTTGGAGTATGAGTCTCAGGAAAGACCCCTGTGTTCAAATTTTTTGGTTTTGTTGCTCTCTTGTGGAGCTCCTGTCCTCTCCAGATCTTACATTTTCCCACTTCTTTCATAAGATTCCATGCACTCTATTAACAGTTGTCCATAAATCTCAGCATCTGCTTTGATAGTCTGCAGGGCAGAGCCTTTCATTGGCCCTCTGTGGCAGTGTTCCTAACTTGTTTCCTGTTTTCTTCTTCTGATGCCCATCCTCTTTGCCTTTCAGGATGGGGATTGAGCATTTTAGTCAGAGTCCTCCCTCTTGATTAGTTTCTTTAGGTGTACAGATTTTAGTAGGTTTATCCTACATTATATGTCTATATGAGTGAGTATACAAAGTGTGTATCTTTCTGTTTCTGGGAT
>REGO01000603.1:0-19187 GCA_010120015.1 Rhombomys opimus
CAGGTTTCACTAACAAGCACTGGGTGGACTCAGGGTTGAGGGGTTAGAAATTCACACTTCCTAGAACTTCTAGGTTCGGAGCTGACAACTCCAGTGTCTCCTGGGAAAGCCATTGGCCAACCAGGGGAAAAGCTGCTACTCAGGACAGCCGCCATAGTCTGGGGTCCTCCTCAAAATCTATCTTCCACAGTGTCAATGAGGGAAAAACAGGCTCTTGTTTGGCACAGCCTCTCTTTGATTGTGGCAGGTGCCTTCAGCCTGGATTCTCAGCACCTTCAGGAATGAATGCCAAGGTAGCTCCAGGCTCTTACCTGGGCAGAGACTGCCCTTGTCAGTTCAGTCCACTCTACGGAGGTAACATCACTCCCACACAGTCACCGGGTCCAGCTCTGATACAACGTCCTCCTTCTCCACGGCACAGCCCAGGCTGCTCTTCCTAACAAAGCTGAGCTCGGCTCAGCTCCGCTACTACTTCAGCAGACTACTTCCTTACAGTCAGGCAAGCAACTGTAAGCCACAAGACAACTCCCTTCTGCCCTGCTTAGGTTCCGACCGGCATACTGAAGACAGGAAGTTTGGGGCTGGGCACAGGCACAGGGTGCGGAGTCTCATGAATATGATTTATGCCCTGAGTATTCGCCAAGGCTCTTCAAGAGTTTTCAATGGGAATGTGGACTGAGCCCTGGGAATCATTCCTGTCGGAGAGTTGCTGGAAGGACTGGCTGCCGGCAGCTGTGCAAGCTCCAGATACCACTTGTTCCAAAGGGAAGTTGTTAAGAGCTATCCGGGTGCCTACAAGCTCTGAGCTGAACAATGAGGCTTGGAGTCGCGCCACGCATGGGGCGTGGGCAGTGGGGTTTCCTTGCTGGTGACACGTGCTCTAAGGCGGCAGGGGCAGACGCACGTGGTGATTCCTGACCTGAGGAAGGTGCTTAGAAGGCAAAAGAACTCCGTTCCAGAGGTACGTAGGACAAGGAGAGAAATGGCGCTCAGAGGTCCTACGAGGCAGCCTGGGGAATTACTCTCGTGAAGGTTCTGCAACTATGCGCCCAGGGTGCCTGCAAGCACTCAGACCGTTGCTCGGAGCCTAGTTTCTAAAGCTGAGGTCCCTGACACCCCACAGACACCGGCCCGCGTCTCGCACCCACCCTACTGTTCCTACGCATCCCCAAGACTTCTGCGGGTCTTCTACCCAGCAGACCCCGCGTGCGCCTTCCACTCACTCCACGGGCTCTCGGGCACTATCTGCCCGGAGCCCCGCAGTCGCACCAGGGTCTGGTACTCTGTAGCGTAGAACTCATCCCGAGTCCAGCTTTCATCATGAGGACGCCGGAAGGACCAGAACCGCGCCTTGCACTCTTCCACGCCTCCCCAGGCACTCACAGATTAGATCCGTGCCCCCCATTCTGCGCCCCACAGGCCCGTACCTGGTTCAGCCGACAGCCGGCGTACAGGGTCGCGCACACACAGACTACAACACCCACAAACCCACGCGTAGGCCCAAGGTCCGCATGGAGGGGCGTGGTTACCTAATTAGTCACGCCCCCCGAAGGCGCGGCCATCGCGGTGGGCTGCGGGGCGCAGCCGCGGAACTTCAGGAGGGCGGGGCAGACACCTGACTACACCCGCAGCGACTCCCGCATGCGCCTTCTACAGTTCACGATTAGTCACTGCCTGGGTCATGTGGTTCTCCGAGGCGAGGAGAATCCGCTGTGCGTCTGCCAGCCTGCGCCCTCAGCCCGCACGTCTCTGGATTCTAGGCCCCCTTCAGTAGGCTCTCCCTGTGTTCCCGCTCCCGTACTTCCTCCCCAAGCCGACCCTCTCGGTCCCCTGCCCCTCTATAAACGTCCCTTCTTCCCCGCCCTCCTCCACCCCGGCTGCTCTTCACCTGTCCCCTGGCCCCGCAGCCCGCTTTTCCCGCCTGAGCCCCTTTGTGAGGCCCCTACCCGGCCGGCGCTGGATCGGGTCGCAGGTCACAGCAGACTGCCTGATCTGACAGCGCGGAGCACAGAGGTGACCGCCGAGGATCGAGGCCCCTCCCCGGGTCCGCCCCTGACCCCTGCTGGCCTGCAGAAGTCTGCGCGGGCTCTTTCGGGCTCGTCTGAAAACACGCGGCCTCCTGCTAGAGCAGTCCAGAGGCCAAGGCATTGGCCAGCCACGGAATGCGGGCTAGAGTTGCACTGCCCGCGACAGCTATGCACGCCCCTCGTTTGGGTATCAGCGACTTTGGATTCTAAGGACGCCGATGGACTGCGCTTGGCTGTGCAAGAAGCCCCTGGGCGCGCGTGAGCTCGGGAACACACACATACACCTCAATCGACAGAGGCAGAAGGCTGACCTAAGTGTTTTTAGGCCACCCCCAACCCCCTCCACCTCCTACTCCCACAAATCCTTACCCGGTTTCCAGCAGGGATGCTAAGCTGATGCTCAGCAGATGGAAGGCTGCTGGCAGCTTGGGTTGGGGTGGAACGGGGCGGGGCTCCCCGAAGCCGGCCTCTTTCCTCCTGATGGGTTTTGGTGGAGCACTTGTGCAGGGCAGGGGTCACTGCCTTCGCTTCCCTGTGAGGCAGAACCATGCACACTAGGAGGGAAGTGAACAAATGGGGAGGGGCATGGGTCCAAAGAGGAATGACTGACCCGCAACTCCAGCGTAAAAGCTCCCAAGGGTACGGTAAGGTGTAGGGAGGGTAGGTGCAGGGATCACCTGTAGGTCACCTGTAGGGTAGTTCCTGTAGGGAACTCAGGTCTGGATGCCTGGCCTCCACACCAGCACTGCTCCTCCCCCAGCCTATGGTAGCAATGTCCCTCTGAACTTGGGCCCTCAGTGGGGCATGCAAAGACCCTGGCTACCTACTCACTGGACAAGAGGAACTCAACCCCTGAGAAGCTAGAGTGCTTCTTCTCAGGCCAGAGCTTCGGAAAGCAGGGATGGCATGCATCAGGAGGTGTTTGGGAGCCCTAAAGCCTCCTCTCTGTATGTTGGCAGCATGGATGTGTGTGCTCTTGGGGCTGCCTGCTGCCCCAGCTCCTCGTGTGCAGGATGGAATCAGTCTTAATCCTGCCTGGAAAATCTGCAGGACCCCTGCAAGGCCTTAGAAGCCACTGAACTGAGTATGTGGCAAAGAGGAGCTCGCAAGAGCCCGCACTGTGGGCGAGGCAGAGAACGAGGTGTAAAGGAAGAGTGGGACTATCTGTGTGCCAGACGGGGGGCTCAGTGGGAGCACCCTACCAGAGAAGCAGGTAGGGGTACCCAATCCACATGGCCCATATGTCATAGAAGAGTAGGCATTCCAACAAGCTCGGCATATATTCCAGGGCACTGGGCTTCCTTCTGTTCTGTCTCTCGCTGGGTTAGGATTTCTGAAGGAGATGCCCCTTGCGGGTTCTCTGGGGGTGGAATGGCCCCTGGATCGTCTGGAGACAACCACTTAGGGAAGAACAAGGAAATCTCCAGAATGGCTGCCAAGATACCAGATGCTGGCACTGGGAGGGCTCCATATGAACCCTCCCAGAGGGCATGGCCATTTTGGCCTGAAATGTACAGATCCACAGATAGATGGGGGAGCTCTGCAGCTCAGTCCCATATAGCATCAAGCCCTTGAAGAAGATCCCAACTTTGCTCCCCAATAATATCATTACTACATCCAGAGAACACGTGTTCCTTGCCCATCCACATAATCTAGAGCAGTGGCTCTCAACCTTCCCAGTGCTGCCTTTCCTTTAACACAGTTCCTCATGCGGTGGTGACCCCAACCATAAAATTATTTTTGTTACTACTTTGTAACTGTAATAATTTTGATACTGTTGTGTCTTGCATGCAAACATCTGTGTTTTCTGATGGTCTCAAGGTGCTCCAGAGGAGTCATGACCCACAGCCAGTCTGCTAACATCGTGCCTCTCCTGTCTGTTGCCCAGCAGATCTGTGAGAGGCAAGGCTGCCTGGTGGGAGCTGGGCCCTGAGGTTAGGAACAAGCCACCAACTCAGGGGTGCGTCAGGGGAACCCTTTGCTCCAAGCCTCTCACCAGTGAGACAGAGCAGCACTTCTGCTATGCAGAGGAGTCTGAAGAATAAGATGGGCATTGGACACCATCCTAGCCCCAGGCTGGTAGGGCTGGAGAGAAGCCCAGCCGCCACCTCCTCTCATAATTCAGGTTCACTTGAAAGCACTAAGGCCCAGGTGGGACAGATCCAGGAAGCAAAAGAACAGAATGGGATTTCTGTGCCATAACCATTCCATTCAGGGAGCCCAGCAACTGTGTGCTAATGGTTCCAAAGTCCATATTGTTCCAGATCAAGAACCTGGCCCCTGTGATCTGCCTGGCCTTTGCCCAGCTCCAGAAAAGTCAGGCCTCACATCTCCACAGCATCAGGGCCAGGTCAGGATCTATTGGGAAGACTGGTCTCTGAGAGCCCACTTTCCTCCATGAGCAGCAAGAGGTATCCCAACACACAATGGAAATGTAGGTGTGTACTAGTGGGAGAAGGCATCCATCCCAGTCAGAACCATGGCCTTCCCTCAACAAGCCGTGCTGGCTAGTCTGTGTCAACTTGATACAAGCTAGATTCATCGGGGAGAAGGGGGTTTCAATTGAGAAAATGCCTCCTTAAGATCCAGCTGTAAGGCAATTTCTTAATGAGTGATTTATAGGGGAAGGCCTAGCCCATTGTGGGTGGTGCCATCCCTGGGCAGGTGGTCCTGGGCTTTATAAGAAAGCAAGCAGGCTAATCAAGCCATAGGAGCAAGCCAGTGAGCAGCACCCCTCCATGGCCTCTGCATCAGCTCCTGCCTCCAGGTTCCTGCCCTGAGTTCCTGTCCTGGCTTTCTTCAGTGATGAACAGTGATACGGAAGTGAAAGCCGGATAAACCTTTTCATGGTATATTACTACAGCAGTAGAAACCCTAAGGCAAAGATCTTAGCCTTCACACCAGGTATATGACCTGACCCTAGGAGATCCATCTGTTCCTAGCCCAGCCTGGAAGATATCATACCTCCGGGTAGGAAATTTACTGAGGGGACATTTTCTTGGTGGTCTTCTATAAGGATCCTGTAGGCTCCATGACAGCAGGAGTGGCACCTTCTAGCTGCCCAGCTCCTGGCCAGGCCCCTCAGGTTCAGAAGGACACACTCTGAAGCATCGAGGATCATTTATTTCCTCCAAGAATAAGGTTTTCAGGATAGGAGGACTTAGTACCAAAGGGCAACCAGATGGCCTTCAGCCAGAGGAGGAGAGGAGCATGAAGAGGAGGTGAGTCCCACTGCCATGCAGGGTTGGGGGGTGGTGGTCAGTTTGCAACATATCCAATGAAGGGGGAGGAGCTATGTTGACCATTCAACCTTGGTGGAGTGAACTCTGGACCTGAAGTGGGAAGTCAAGGGAGGGGTGTATGGAAAAAAAAAAAAGAGAAAGAACAGAGGAGGGAGGGGTTTGGGAGGTGTCCATAGCAAAGGGGCCTGGTGCTGTGTGCTAGCGGAACACTATACCATCCCAGTGGCCAGGGTTGGTCCTGAGCACGTTCAAGGCAGTAGGATGTGTTTATCCCTTCTCTACAGCCCCTGCTTCAGTGACATTTGGCTGCTGAAGCAAGGCTGAAACTGGCACACGGAAGTGGAGACACAGGTCTGCAGGCCTAGAATGCTGCTTTTACCAGCACTGACATGGGCGTGGATGGGGACAGGAGTGTAGGCAGCTGGTTTCCTCTGTCTGGAAGCCCTACTGTCACTTCCGGATCAGTGAGAGCTGCAGAACCAGTGTTTGAGAGGCCATGGTAGAACAGAGACTTCCCAAGCTCAGCCCTGGAGGCTCTGCCACTGTGGATGGTGTCTCTCCTCCCCAGGGTTCTCCAGATGGTTCCGAGTGGGCACCTCAAGAGAGCTGCTGCCTACCTGCAGTCCGCAGGTCCCCTTAGGTAGCTTCTGTTCTCGCACAAGTCTGGATGTTTTCAGTGGAAAGGAAAGGCATCTGCTAGGCCCTGTCAGCAAGAAAATAGGGCATAGCAGGCAGCCTGGTGAGGGGCCTGCTACACACGAACACACACACACACACACACACACTTCTGTAGTCCTGAAAGGTGAAGAGTAGGAATCTTATGGCCCCTGGGCCCATGGCGAGTGTCCTTGGTGTCATTTCAGGTTTTAGCAGCCAGGCTGGCCTGGACAGTACTTTGCTCCACCTTTTCCTAGACAGCATTCTTGCATGTCATTTCTAGCCAGCGTCTACCCAGGGAGAAGGTGAGAGGGAACTAAAGTGGCAGGTCTTTTCAGAGCGCAGTCCTGCCCCTCAGGCAGGCACGCTTTTGAACTTGTGTTTCTCCTGTTATCATCCCTTGCTCTCTTCCCTCATTCTGTGGCTGCCTGCGCCCAGGCACTTCTTAAGGTGGTGAGTCAAGTTGGTTTCTGCTGGTGTCATCCTTATACACCTCAGAGCCACCTGGGCTGGGAGGGATTAACTGGGAAACCATTAGTAGTGTGTCTATGCCAGGCTGCTCATAACATGTTCTCTGACTCTTTTTCACCATGTGGAGTTCAAGTGCGTCCTCATCATACCGAAAATGAAGGCACCTGCATCCATCCATCCATCCCTCCATCCCGTATGAGAATGGGATGGTTTGTTCTGAGCCAGTATGACATACCATGGCTCAGGAATGCAGATTCTGGTTGCTCTGAATAATGTGTTCCAACATAGAAGTAGTTGCATAAACTTTTATGCTCACAGGAAAAAAAAAAAAAAAAGCACAAATCAAGGCATTTTCCAAGCCCATTGGTGGAAACATTAGGTAGGCAGGTTACAGACAAGTGGGGGAGTCTGCTACAGGCTTCAGATGCTATCCCAGGATATTCTTAGCTTTGCGGTTGGCAGGAGCTAACAAACAAAAAGTTCACAGTCGACCTCTGTCACACAGTGAGTTCAAGGCCAGTCTAGGGCCACACAAATTTCCATCTTGGAAAAAAAATTTGGCACAAAGAGATCACAGGACAGGAAGAGCATCTAAAAAGGACAGACTCTCTGAGAACGTGTCTTGCTGAGGAAAGAGAGTCTTGGGAACTCAAGGAGTTCAAGAACGACTGAGGTCCCACGGGAACAGAGTGGATCCTAGGAATGAGGAGATTCCTTGACAAGAGCTTGCCTCGTTTGCCTGAGACACTGGATGGCATCTCCAGCCCTGTGAGGGAAAAAAAAATAATTCATTTGTATTTACGAATACAACTTCAAATGGGCCACATGCCTGAATTAAAAGATAACACCATTTATGTTTGCTTCGTTAAGCTTCAATTCCCTAGCCAGTTTCTGGTGTTTGCCTGCTGGTAGTTGTGAACTAGAAAGCTTGGGTGTGGCCCATTTCCATCATCACAAGAGTCCAGTAGTAGTCTGTGTGCCACCTTATCACTGTATAGAAGTCCTGAGACAATTAGCTGATCAATACGAGAGGTTTATCTTACTTGACAGTCACTCGGCCTCATTGCTTTGGGTCTATAGTGCAGCAGAGAATCATGGCAGGAGCTGCTCTTCAGAACTGCTGACCGTGACATTGTAGTTAGGAAGCAGTAAGGAAACAGGAAAAGGCTGGATCTCATAGTCCCCTTCAAGGTCAAGGTCAGACACTCTGCAACCTAAAGACATCCCACTAGGTCCCATCCTTTAAAAATACCATCAACAGCCTGGCACGGTGGTGCCCACCTTCCACCCAGATCTTGGGAGGCAGAGGCAGGTGGATGTCTGTGAGTTTCTGGTCTACAAAGTGAGTTCCAAGACAGCCGAGGCTTATCAGAAAGACCCTGCCTCAAAAAAAAAATTTATACAGGGCATGTATTCAGAATACATAAACATCCCTAATAGCTCAAGACTAAGCAGATGAGATGCTCAGTTTTTAAAATATGAAAGATCTGGGTCAGCCAATGGAATAAAGACACTTGTCACCAAGCTTGACAACCTGAGCTCAGGGCCTGGGTCCCACATCGTGGCGCTGACTACTGCAAATTGTCTGCTGATTTACATGTGTGTGTTGTGGCAAATGCACATGAATATTTTCTCCCCCCACACACTAAACAAATATAAGAAAAATTAATAAATTAGCCAGGCTTGGTGTTGCATGCCTCCCACCATTTGGGAGGCAGAGGCAGGCAGATCTCTGTAAGTTCAAGGCTAGCCTGGTCTACAAATCGAGTTCCAGGACAGCCAGGGCTACATGCGGAAACAAACCTTGTCACAAGAAAGAGAGAGTTAAGGAGTTAATAAATTATGCAAGATCAAAACAGAGGAGTACTGAGTATGTGAAAATGTGCCTGATATCGTTCTGATTTCTCACCAATCAGTGGGGGGCCGTGACCTGACCTCAGGAAAGGCTAATGTTTAAAATCAGGCAGTGCTGAGGGCTGGCAAGGACAAGCAGCAGTCACAGAGTAAGAAGTGGAAAGTCTGTTTTGGAAAGTCAAGTGTGTGCAAACTCCTGTCTGTCCCCTTCACCCAGTCCCTTCTCAGCAGGAACAAAACAAGTTCCTACAATGCTCTTGCATTTTTGTTCCAAAATCACTGACAGCTATCAGCAAACCAGACAATCCCATAGCCTCCGTGGTGGCCTGAGCTCTGGGTGGTTCCTCAGAATTACAGGCATGCAGAGTCTTGGTGCTAGTATGCCCAGGCCAAGAGTCCCTCCCGGGTACTATGTCCAGTGGCAAAACTCTGTTCCAGCAGGAAGTCTGTGGCTGGCAGAGGACAGTGGGCTCTTGGGTTAAGTGGAAACTGTCTGACAGACAGAATGTGAAAGGCGCGTTTATCAGTCATGGCAACTTTAATCACAGGACTTGCGTGTGCTTCTTGCCTATGAAATGTACCTCAATAAAATTGATTTTTTTTTTTTTCTGATTTGCTGTACGTGGGTGAAAGGCCTGGTGTGGGACAGATTGCAAGCTCCTCCCTGTCCTAGTGGGATTCATCCCAGCTCTGAGGGAGACAGCAGGAGGCCAGGCCCTAGGAGGTCATGGGTGGCAAGGAAAGTAGCCAGCTGGACAATGGTACGTTGGCCTTTGGGTACAGGCAGTACAGAGTGTTCCAGAGCCAAGAGGTAGAGTTCAGGTCTGGTATGTTTCAGCCACACGTACTTCTACATGAGTAATGAAAGTAAGGAACACTTAACGATTAACTTTCCTCTTCGGTGAGGGGCATCAAAATCTGTGGTATGCACTCATGGCCATTAGTCTATGAACAGGATGCTGTTTGATTCCCTCTGCTCCATGACTCAATCAGAAGGATAGTTAGAATATTTTCAGCGCCATGATTTTTTTTTCTCTGCGTGCACATGCATGTACAAATGTGTGCAGGTGTTCCCACTTACACATGGCCAGATGTTGACATTGGTTCCATTTATTTATTTATTTCTCTCTCCACCTTTTTGAAGTCACATTCTGAATTATTTACTTATTTATTTATTTATTTATTTTGTGTGTGTGTGTGTGTATGTGTGTATGTGTGTGTGTGTGTGTGTGTGTGTGTGTGTGCACATGCCGTGGAGCACGTGTAGTGACCAGAGATTGGGATTGGGTTCTTTCTTTCTACCACACGGATGCCAGGAATTGAGCTCAAGTCCCCAGCCTTGAGCAGCGGGCACCTTTGCCCTTTTGAGTCACCTTGGTAGCCCCTCTGTTTTGTTTGTTTGGTCTCTCACGGAGGCTGGAACATGCCATGTTAGATACGCTGCCTAGCCAGAGAGGCCCTGCGATCCACCTGTCTCCATTCTCCCATGCTGGGGTCTCATTCACACACCCCCACGCCAGGATATTCTGTGAGTCCAGGAGATCACGCTTGTGTCCCCATGCCTGTAGAGGTACGGCAAGCTTACTGCACCCACTAAGACATCTTCCCAGCCCCTCCCCCCATGCCAGGTTCTATTGTACTTTGTGTTGTTGTTTTTGTTAATATTTTGTATTACAGGGTTAGGATCTGTGGCCTGAAGTTATTATTACTACTACAATTTTTAAGTGATTTGTTTATTTTTTTTTGATTTGTTTATTTTTATGAGCATTGGCGTTTTGTTGTTATTTGTTTTCTGTGTGTGTGTTTATTTTGGGGTTTTTCCCCCCACTTTTTAAAATTTATTACAACTTATTCACATTGTATCCCAGTAGTAGCTCCCCTCCCCTCCCAATTCAGCTCTCCCTCCCTCTTCTTCTCCCATGCCCTTCCCCTAGTTCACTGATAGGGGAGGTCCTTCTCCCCTTCCCTCTGACCCTAGCCTATCAGATCTCATCAGGACTGTCTGCATTGTCTTTCTCTGTGCAGGGGTTCTAGGTTATCTCCATGAATGGTCCTTGGTTGGAGTAGCAGTCTCAGAAAAGATCCCTGTGGCCAGATTTTTTGGTTCTGTTGCCCTCCTGTGGTGCTCTTGTCCCCTCCAGGTCTTACTATCTCCCTCTTCTTTCATAAGATTCCCTCACTCTGCCCCAAGTTTGGCTATGAGTCTCACTCAGCATCTGCTTTGATACCCTGCTGGGTAGAGTCTTTCAGAGGCCCTCTGTGGTAGGCTCCTATCTTGTTTCTTGTTTTCCCCCTCTTCTGATGCCTATCACATTTGCCTTTCTGAATGAGGATTGAGCATCTTATCCAGGGTCCTACTTCTTGCTTAGCTTCTTTAGGTGTACAGATTTTAGTATTCTTTACTTTTTTTTTCTTGCACATATGTCCGTGTGAGGTTGTCAGATTCCCTGGAAATGGAGTTGCAGATAGTTGTGAGCTGCCATGTAGGTGCTGGGAATTGAACCCGGGTCTTCTGGAAGAGCTGCCAGTGCTCTTAGCCACTGTGCCATCTCTCCAGCCCCTTGCTATTTTTGTTATTGGAGCTGGAAAAAATGGTTCAGATTCTTGCAGAATCTCTATTCTGTTCCTAGCACCTTCATGGCGGCTCACAATAGTCTGTAGTTCCAGATTTTGCTCTCTTCTGGCTTCTGTGGAAACTGCACACACACATAATGTACATACATACATACTGGCAAATACTCATACACATAGAAACGTAAAAATAAACCTTTTTTAAGTTTTTAAAAATTTTTTTGAAACTGCTTTAAGCGTTGGTTTGTGGCTTGGTTTGGAGCTATCTTTAATTTCCTTTTTTCATGGACTCTCAAGAAAGACACATTTTTTTCTAGGCGGTGGTGTGTTTTATGTTAGCAAGAAAAGAAAGATATCTGGCAATGTGGTTGAAACCTCTCTGCGTTTTCTAGAGACTCTCTGTCAGTGCTGGTGAGGTGAGGCCTGCCCTGGAGCTGAGCACACTCATCTTCTCCTCCGACACCCACGTGTTCCCCCACTTTAGCACAATTGTGGGACTCCCAGAAGCCTTCCCCTGCGTCGTGCTCATTTTTATTTTCTGGCTCCTGCTTCTTCTCTGTCTGCATTTCTCGACACCAGCACGGTTGATGCGGATGCGCTTTCTCTCTGCAGAAAGCCTCCTGGACTTTTTGGTTTCGCTCCACTAAGCAGGGGGTGGACTATCTTTCTGCAGAAGACTGCCCCACACCCTACATCTTGACTCATCATCCTGGCCAGAACCTGCTAGCTCCCTCCATGAAGCTGGCTGTTTAAATGCTGGTGTGATATTAGAGAGGGTCTCAGATGGACCAGAGACTGTGCCTACCCCCTCTGACTGCTGGCCCATGGTTTGGGAACACTCCAGAGAGAGAAGGTAGGACAGGATAGTTTTGGTTCTCAGTGATGGTAAGACCCAATGCCCAGCCTGGGGGCAAGAGCACTTCCGGGCTTTGAGGATTCCAGTTAGTTGGCCTGGGTGGTCAGCTACTTTCTGAAGCCAGGTGGGGCTGGCTCAGGTCTTTTCCTCAAGTTGCTGTTTTTGTAAATCTCAAAGCTGGCTTCTTTTTTTTTTTTCTTTTCCTCCTTCTTTCTTTCTTTCTTCCTTCTTTTCTTTCTTTCTTTTTTATGAGACAGGGTTTCTCTGCATAGCCCTGGCTGTCCTGGATCTTGCTCTGTAGACCAGGCTAGCCTCAAACTCAGAGATCCACCTACCTCTGCCTCCCAAGTGCTGGGACTAAAAGTGATCGCCACCACTGCCTGGCTAAGGCTGGCTGCTTCTAATTCTGACTAACAGGTACTGAGAATCTGCCATTGCTGAAATCTCTGACCCTTGCCTCACCACGGGAGAACTAACAGCAGGAAGAAGCCTGGCAGATCTTTGTTTTGCATCTGTCTTCTTCCATTTGGATCAGACTCTGGCCCAGTACATGCTAACCACCCAAGGAAAGTGTCCAACCCAACACCAGAAACAGACCACAGAAACCAGGAACAGCTAGGTACCATCAGCTCTCATACAGTCCTCAGAACTGTTCCAGAGCCCCAGAACACACCAGGGTGTGGTCTCCAGACAGTGTTCCAGACCACAACCACCTTAGGTTCCAAAGTCACATAGTTGAGTCACCTGTGGTGAGATCATCCCCCAAGCCGAACACTCCCCTCACAGGCATCTGCTGAAGCCACAGGCAATGTAAGCGATCTCAGAGCCTCCTTGCTGAACCGGGGTTGAGCCATCGATCAGGGCAGCTGGGGTCACAAGCACCTTGTACCCCTCCCCCGAGGTTGAAGCTAGGCTGGGATGGGTGATCTCCATCTTCCTGACATGGTTAAAATCTTCTCCTGCCTTCTCACTTTCCCCCTGGCTTGCTTTGTTTGTGAGTGGCTAGACCCGACGTGATGAAACTCTCCAGCATCGGGGACTAGCTGATCTAGACTCCCAGTTGTGTGATCATGCCAGAAAACTCAGCAGCACTCCCCGTGGGGAAACACAAGTTGCCCTTCACCGGGGTGCTGGGAGCTTTTCTGTATCATCCTTGTACAACTGCCTAAGCATCTGTAATGATCTTAAAATAAAAAATCAGTTAAAATAATCACAACGTGCAACAATTAACCTGGAAAAAAAAAACCCCAGATGCTCAAGAGCAAAGAGGGGAAAAGCAATGGCCCACATCTGTTGTGTATGGCTATGGGTGGGGTGTGGGGAGATGTTATGAGCAGGCACAGGTTGATAAGATCCTATATTTCACTTGGCACTATTTCACAGTTGAGTGCCAGACTTCTTGGCCCACTTCACAGCAGCCATTGCTACTGCCCTATATGGGCACAGATGGTGAGAGCTCAGAGGCCGACAACCAACCACGATGTGTGTTCTTCCTAAGCCCTGGGGAGCCGAGGATCAGGGATGAGGGAGCTTGTCTGCTGCTCTGGGCTGTACTGAGTCCTGCAGCTCTTTCTTCCCCTCCCATTGTGTTCCAGTTCCGTGTGTACTCTGGTTCTCTCCCCTGAGGGTCTGTTGTTCACTAGATGGTCTCCCTGAATTCCTGGGTTGCAGTCTTTGGAAGGTGGGATTGTCCTCTAACAGATCCGGAATGCAGGGAGGGGTCCCATACTGTGCGTTACCAAACAAGAGCTGTCCTAGAATTTTCCAATCTCAGTGTTTGTGTCTCTCCAGTGTGGCAGGAAGCACAGTGTTAACTGCTGTAAGCTGTGTTGTTTAGCTAACAAAATCCAACCCAACTGGTTAGAGATGGTTGCTGGTGCAGGGAGGTGTACCCTTATGCCACTAGGGGGCAGTATGGTCACGCAGTGGCTTCGGGGCACATCAGGGTTTGGGGGGGGTCAGGTTGGGACCAATGGAACAGGAGCCCTCCCCCAAGTTCAGGAAAGTCCCAAGAGACCTATGACTTCCAATCCCAGGATGCAACTGTCCTGAGACTCCTGGGAGGAGGAACAGACTATCACCACCATCCACAGAGGCATACAGGAGGTACTTCGCTCAGGACAGGGAGATAGAGCCACTTTGTTCTCCAGAGTCTTGGCTTGAGGCTGTCCTTGACTCAGAAGTGTCCAAAGGGGTCCTTAGACAGCAGGAACCAGCTGCTCATTGTTGGTGCCAGCAGGAAGACCTTTTAGGAGATAAAGGGCGTTGAGTCTCCTTTACACTGGCCTGGGACACAGAGCTTACCTCCCAGCAAGCCCAAGGGTACAAATTTCTCTAATTCAAAATGTGTGTGTGCACAACACCCTTTAACACCGCAGCCACCAAAGCTCCCTGGCTCTATCCAAAGATGGCTCTGAGGGTGAGAGCCCTTAGCTTGATATTAGAGGAGCCTCTGGTCTTTGACATGGCCATGCTGGAGCTGGTGGCTGGCAGGAAGGTCGGGTCTTCCCAGGAGGGTGGGTCTGGGGAGGGTGGGTCTGGGGAGCCAGAGTGTCCCACCTTTCCAGCTGTCTGTTCCTTCCTGGTGTGGCTACTTGGGAGACAGCTGCTTTTAGTTCTAAGGCAGTGCTTCTTAACCTGTGGTACATAACCCCTTCGGCAAACTTCTGTCTCCAAAAATGTCTATGTTACGACTCACAACAGTAGCAAAATTACGGTTATGAAGTAGCAGCGAAAATAATTTTATGGTTGGGGATCACCCTACATTAGAAACCTGTAGGTGACAGCATTAGGAAGGATGAGGACCACTGCTCTAGGGAGACAGTTGTTACACACCTAAGACTTATCACCAGGTTCAAGGGAGTATAGTGAACATATCTGGGGCTGCATCCCTTTTCCAACCTGAGAGCCTTCCCAGGGGTCAAGTCCCAGGAGACTAAGAGCAGGGTGGTCCTTGCTCTCACAGCAGGCCCTAACCTACTTTCCCACCCTAACCTGCCTTCCCCCGTTATGAGTTTATTCTTCTTAATGAATGGTAAAACACAAATACCATGAAATTTACCATCTGAACCATTTTCAGGTGACAAGCCAGGAAGAAGTCCTTCACGTTGCTGTACAGTCAGAGTCCCCATTTCTACATTGTCCTATCATCCCAAACTGAAGCTCAGTCCCCATTAATCACTGCTAGCACCTTCAGCCACCTTTCTGCTTTCTGTGTCAGTGGCTTGATGACAGCAGGAACCTCGCGAATGAAATCAACAGCATCTTTCCTGTGACTGGCTTGTTTCACTTAGCACAGTGTCTAAGTGAAGGCCCTTCCATTGCTGTAGTATATACCAGCATGCCTTTTCCTTCTTAAGGCATGAGTAAGATTCCATTGTATGGATGGGCCTCATCCCCTTTGTCTATCATCCACGATGGATGCTTGGGTAGCCTCTGCCACTTGCTAATAGTACTAAGTATTATTTTTCTCCTATTACAGTTACCAAATTGGTAAAAACTGCCCTAGTATTTTAGTTTTATTTTTCTGTCTTGATTAAGCCAACTTCAACACTGTTTGTTGATTCTATTTTTCTAGTGAAAACTGCTAGAATAAGAAAGACGCCTCCTCTGCCTTCCTCTCTCCCTGAGGATACCTGTTACCTGACAATGTTTACAGAACCATTTTCTATTTCCAAAATACTGTATCCCGCTATTTCAATAGTATTTCTAAGCAACGTTTCCTCGTGCTGTGCCTCAGAAACTTGGTTTTCTCTAGCTGTTCTTCCTAAAATTCAAGGTTGATATAGACCCTTGTCAAAGTCTGGCCCTGGGTCCCTGGCTCAGTCTCTTTCTTTGGGGCAGAGTTGCTGGGGTTGGATGCAGGCTCCACGCAGGCCTACTGACTGGGGACGCCTGAGCCTGTGAGAGCCAGGAACTGCACTGCAAAAGACAGGCCAGTTGCTGCAGGGACCATAGCCCCTAGCGTTGTTAGTTTTTGTTAGTTGGCCTGCCTTCCTGATCGGATGGGAAGGTGTTCCAGCCTTCTGGTACACAGATGGAAGGGTATCCAGGAAAACCCACAGCTCCGGGGCTGCAAATCTGAGTCATGTGCTACAAGCACTGGGAAGGTATCCCAGCTCTGAGGTGGGACAGAGTCCCAAGGGTATCCTGAGACTCGGGAGGTCAGGGACCTTACAGCTCTGAGAGGAGGCCTCCTCAGCTCCCAAGAGAGGGTTGCCCCAATCCTGAGGAGCCTAGGAGCCTGAGCTCTGATCCTTCTTCATTTCTTCTCTTCTTCTTCCCCCAAGGAGTGAGTCACAGCTGGTAGTAAACCTCTTAAAAGAAATTTATTGAAGAGACAAATTCAGGAAAGGCTGTCTCTGCTCTGGGCAAAAGGCTGCAAGGAACTGGGGCAAACACAGCCCCTTTATAGAAATTCTTGGGGGGCGGAGCTTTCTGGGCAGGAATTTCCAGAGTGTGGATTGGTGGGATTTCAAGTTCTGAGCTGTGGGGTGCTCAGGGATTGGTGGGCTTTCCTGTTCAGGGATTGGTCAGTTTTCTTGCTCAGGGATTGGTGGGTTTTTGTCCAGTCTTTCCCCCTCTAATTTGCATAATGTGGAATGAGTGCTAAGGAGGAGCAGGAAATGAGAGGTACAGAGGTGATGGGGGTGGTGGGCAGCCTGGGCTGCCGGAGCTTCCTCAGGCAGAGGTCTGGCCGCTTTTTTTGCCTGGAGGGGTTATAAAGTATACAAAGTGTCCAAAATGGTCAAAGAGTTCACTGTGAGGGCGGTAGACCGAAGCAGCAAAGGTCGCTGTCATCACGGGCAGCTCTCAGGAAGGCGGCAGTAGGCTTTCTGAGGCAGGAAAGTTGCCAGGTTCCGCTAGGCTGAGGCAGGAGGAGTCACCATGGACAGCTCCCACTGAGGCCTTGCTGAGGAGTTGCCACCGTTTCCTCTCCTGCCTCCATAGCCTCGGGGAGGGGAGAAGGAGGGGCTGCCTGCCCTGAGGCTGGCTGGGAACCGCTTGCTACAACGTTTGACATTGGCGTCTAAACATAGCTCTTGGAGGATGCAGCGGGCCGTTAGGATTCCAGGTCGCCGCTTTTGAGGAGGGGGATGCAGCGGGTCACCACAGCACGTGAGGCATCAGAACGGCTTGGCAGGGCCTGCCACCTCAGCTTGGGGTGGGTGGGGGCCGCCGAGGCTTGGAATTGCCTCAGCCTGGAGCGTCTGCTACAGTGGGCTTAAGGTGGCAGGTTGCCTCAGCTCCAGCCTTACCCCTAGGAGCCCTGGAGTATGTAGTCACATGCTTCCTGCTTAAGCCGGGCTATGATCTGAGGTGGATGATACGTGCCTAAGCATACCCATTCCTGTTGGGTAGGGTAGTCTGTCCTTTCTGCTTTGCCCGTGTGTTCTGAGTGCCTCTAAGTGTCCCCTCTATTGGAGGTCCCCTGATGCCAGCCTGAGGTACAACCGCAGCTGGTGGGGGAGAGGTTCACAGCTCTTGTAGACAGAGCTAGGAATCAGTGGTCACAGAGGTGAGTGATGGTGCTTAGTAAAGGGACATCACGCAGGCCAACATCCTCCATTGGCATTGTACGAAGATGGCCTGCCTACCTGCCTGCCCAGTGTCCTCAAGGCTTTTTCTACCCTATACCCTAGGAAGCCTTGGACTAATCTGGGTTCCTGATAGGGACACTGAAGGCAAGGAGACCCTCCTCGATCCAGGACACTGACTCCAGACCTGGAGGTTTTTCTCACCATGTCCAGTCACTGTATTCTCTGTCTTCTGAACCCCCAGGACCAAGACAGGTGGGGAAGGGCAGGATATGGAAGGGGACTAGCAAATGGGGAGGCCAGGCAGGGTCAGTCCTTTCAAACTGCCTCAGCATCCAGCTCCCAGATATTTTGCGGGAGTTAGAGGGGAGTAGATGAGATGAGGGAGTGACGGAGGTGTTGGGGAGCTCGCTGAATTTCATCTCTTCTGTGGGCAGGGACCCAAGAACAACCTTCAAAAGTCATAGGTCATGGTAAAAGCTCCCAAAACATACAGGCACTGATGGATATACAGGTTTATACAGAGCTGGGAAGCAGGATCGGGGGACTTGGGGAGCCAGGAGGAGCAGCCCTTCAGACTCCAAGGATTCTATGCAAAGGGTAGGGAGTGATAGGGCTCTATCACATAGGCAGAAGCCTACAGGCCTCAGTCCACACGATCCAAGCATCACACAGGCCCTGACTGCCACAACCCAACATCTGCCGTGCCCATGTTATTTCCAACGTGTAGAGAGGAGCCTCCGGTCTGAGATTCTTGGGTGTAAAGCCTGACTTTTTACTAATTAAGAGTTTACAATTAGTTAAAACTAATTAAAATGGATTAAATTTGTACTAATTAAAACTAATTGAATTCTTCTCAAAATGCTGCACAGACTAAACCAAGTGATGGCCCGCCTCCTGCTGTTGGAAGTGCAGGAGTTTTGGGGGTGTAGCAGTGGGGGCCGCAGGGACAGTGACAGTGGCCTGGGTGAAGGCTGCTCTGTGGGGTTCCCTGTCAGGCTATCTGTGGATTCTGCTATCACACAGGCATACCCAGGTGGGAATGGCAGCGCCGAGCACACCTTGTGACTGGGTTCAGTCACTGGGTTCTTCTGATTTTGCCCCAGGGAAAGAAGGAAGGACTTGCTTCCATTTTCACGGTGTTGGGGACTAAGAACCCTGGGGAGGCGAGAAGACCTGGGCGTCAGGGAGATGGGGTAGGCACTCTACAAGGGCTCATTCAGCAGGCTGGCAGGCAGAAGAGCCAGGTTCTGGTGACTGTTGTGCTGGGGTCGGGGGTGGAGCTCACCAGGCTTGACCGTGGTATGACATAGCCATTGCAGGTGGCTCCGGACTCTCTTTGCTTCACTTTCCTCTAGCAGCCCTCACCTGTCCTCTTGTGGACCCTGGGCAAGGAGGTATGCCTGCCTGTACTGCTTTCTTTCACCCTGCCCTCTCTGCCTTTCCAAAGAGCAGGTGGGGCAGCTATTCCAGAGAGCCCTTGAGTAGCACTGACCCAGCAAGGTCCTGCAGCCTCCAATGAGCATCATGGGTACCTAGGCCTGAGGGGGCTGCCTCTGCCCATCTGTCTGCCTGTATGTGTTTTGTCTGGGTAGGGCAGAGAAATAGCATGAGGGAAGCAGAGAAGACATGGGGGGGTGATGGTACCCCTACTTGAGGTGAGGTTGGGCACTGGATGGCTACAGGGATATAGACTGTGGTACCCATAAAGGGAGCAGAACTTTGCTGGACAGGAGAGGGAACCGATGAAAAGACAGCTGTAAATGCCATGGCTGGCAGAGACACAGAACACATACACAGAAAGACAAATAAAGATTAAAAATACCTAGAGATGATGTGTAGAAACATATAGATCAGGTGTGAGGAAACCCCTGACAGCGTTCCCTGCAAGTCAAGATTCATGTGCCACAGGTGGATGGAGACAGCCTACATGGCTCCAGTGGAAGTGAGCAGGCTTCCGATTGGTCAGTGT
>REGO01000603.1:29686-44104 GCA_010120015.1 Rhombomys opimus
ACTGGAGACGACCCAGATTCCCTCAACTGCGGAATGCGTAAAGAAACTGTGGTCCATCTACACAATGGAATACTACTCAGCCATTTAAAACAAGGACATCATGAAATTTGCAGGCAAGTGGAGGGATCTGGAAAAGATCATCCTGGAGAGTGCTTCTCAATGGCTAATGTCCTAATGGCTCTTAGACAGCAAAGCCCATAGAGCCCTTGGCTGTTGGAGTTATCTTTCTTTCATTATTTAATTATTTCTTCTTGTTTTTAAAATGACTTTTACTTTTTAATTTATTTTTAATTTTTATTTTATGTACACTGGTGTTCTGCCTGCATGCATGCCTGTGGGAGGGTGTCAGATCCTCAGGAATTGAGCTGCCATGTGGATGCTGGGAATTGAACCTAGGTCCTTTGGAAGAGCAGCCAGTTCTCTGAACAGCTGAGCCCTCTCTCCAGCCCCCCTGGAGTTATCTTTCTTAATATCCCCGTGGCATCATAATGGTGTAATGATACAGGGCCTGGGAGCACCGCTCTGAGCTCAGCACTGTGTGGCAGTAGCCGTGTGGTCTTCCCCAAAACATTGAGGATTGGAGTTGTACCCATATGTCCATCTTGGAGAGATGGAGACTGGCTTGAGGAGGAAGCGGAGCTGTTACTGATGTCCCCAGTGCGAGAGCAAGATGGTACCCCTGAAACCTCCTATTTAGCCAACTTCCTGGGTCCACCCTCCCCCTCGTCCTTTCCCCTTCTCTCTCCTGCCCTCCCTCCCCACAGGTGCTACAGTAAGAGAAGAGTGGGCAGGACTGGGCTCAGCTGTTTTGGTAACTGTGTTTTTGTTTGTTTGTTTGTTTGTTTTTGTTTTGTTTTATCTTCCCTCTGTCCCCCTTCCCCGCCCACAGGTCACACAGCATAGTTTCAAAATCTAGATTCCCAGCATGCATCTGTTTCTCCCTTTGACTTTCTAAAGCATCATTATACACATTTCATTGTATATCAACAGGTTCCACTTTGGTGCAGGGGGAAAACTTGCCACACAACCCACAATTTTTTTTTCTATCGTACTTGTTTTTAATTTTTCAAAAACTGGCTATTCCGATTTGTGCCTTCTCTAACAACTGTGCCACCCCTCCTTTCTCGTGTATGCAGACTTGTTCTCCGGTTCACAGATCAGACTTGTGACCATATCTAATCTGCCTTTTGCTCTGAGAGAACGAGACTTGAGAGAATTGTCTGGAACCCTCCTGGGAACCCACCTTCTGCCATCACATTCCTTTTGTGACTTCCTGTTACATTTTCACTGGGCAGAGCCTCAGCTCTCCTATTGTTCTATTTCCTGCCTCTGAGCTCTTCTGGATGAGTCATACTCTCTGTCCTACTAGGCCTGTGGCTGTGCAAAGCTTCACCTCAGCCTCTGTGTCCCCTGCCCTGCTCTTTCCGAGTTAAGCAAACTCCAGCAGTTGCTGAATCCTCTGTCTGGTGCCCTGGCTCTGTGCAGTTCACTGCACTGGCTAAATCTCCTCATCCTCCAGCTACTACTACTCCAGCTAGACCCGTATGCTCTAGGGGAAAGCCTGTCCTCTGATGTGTTTACAGGGTTAGAAATGAGCCAGGAATTCCAGGATTTGTCCAGGATGTAAGCCAGGCTCCCATCTACATCACAGCTGCCCCTGTTCCCCCCCCCCCCATGCCTGCCCAGGGATGTCAGTAGGCAGGGGTTCCCTGCTGCCCCGCCCACTGCTGTCTTCATGTTGACCCTTCCCTTGTTCATAATCCAGGCTGCTCTTGGTTGGGATGGGCTCCCCGGTTGCTGTAGCTCCAAGAAGATGATGGGATTTTTCCAACCTCTCTGACTTCTGTGAGGAAATGTAGTGTGTCTGAGAATCACTATAGTCCACTGGAGGCCATGAGCATGTTCCCTGATCTCTCTCCAGGCTCCATGTTTCCAGGTAGGATCTGTGAGTGCAGCCTGTGTTTGTTTCTCTGTATTTAATTTATCTCGGTGGGAACTTGCAAGGTCCTGCTATGACTTTCTTGAGAACAGTTGTTAACAGTCACAAGTCAGGGGCATTGTGCAGTGTGAGTGTGTGTATGTGTGTGTGTGTGTGTGTGTGTATGTGTGTGTCCCCATCCCTTGTCTTGATTCTTTTTTCCGAGGCTGGAGAATAACCACAAAACACCATGTGCTTGTTTCACCTGGCAGAGCCTGACAAAGGTTTAATCTGCTCTCTGTTAGGGTTGTGGGGCAGCCACATGGTTGGGGCCCCAAGTGCAGAGCTGGCTTTTGCTGACCTCCCGGTTTGGTGGAGGACAGCAGAGCTGAGCAGAAGCAAATGGGCTCCTAGGTACTCACCCAGCCCCTGAAGGCACTGTTACCCATAGTCAAAGCGATGTGGAGGGGCCACCCTGCCCTACCCAGGAAGGGTGAAAGGACCTGGCTTGGTGGACACTCAGCCTGGGGACAGGCTCTGTGTCCTACACCCTACCTCATACCTGCTCATAGACCCCTCTTGCTGGTCCCCCCACAAGAGTCCAACAGGAAGCTGGGCTCCATGCCAGGCTGGCCTCCTGTACTGCAGGATTGGAAAGATGTCCCAGCTCTGTCCGTCTGTCTGTCTGTCTGATCGTGGGTTTGATTTGGCTTAGATTTTTCGTTTGCTCCCTACCTCTTTAAAAAGTCTGCCTTAGGATTGGGGAGACAGCTCAGGAGATGGCAGGTCCTTAGTCTTGTTGACTAAGTCTGACAACCTGAACTCAGTGAGACCCACTGGTGAAAAGAGAGAACTGGCTCCCACAGGTTGACTTCACGTGTTTTGTGCCCATACAAACAGGGGACAGGTACCCACACAAACACGCTTGTGTACAGACACGTGAGCACACAAATAATTATAACACAACTTCTTACAATTCATCGTCAGGCGCTGGGGACACATCTCGGTTGGCAGGGTATGTGGTTAGCGTGCAAAAGGCTCCTCATAAACCCAGGTGTGTGGGCTAGTTTTATGTCAGTTTGACACAAAGTATTGTTATGGAAGTTTTGGTTTCTTTAAAAAACCTCAGTTATGTTATGTAAATGCCTTTTTGTTTTAATCCCAAGTGTGGGATTTCAGTTGGGCTATAGTTTGTCTACAGCTGTCAATTATCTGATGCGGGGCATGGCTTTTGTCAGCTGGTAACAGCTTACCTTGGAGAGGGGCATGGTCTAGGACTCTGGAAGAGGATATAAATTTGAGAGCCCGGAAGAAGGTGTGGCTTGAGGGGTTAGCCGGTGGTGAGTAAGAGTTTGGAGAGAGCAGAAAGACCGACTGTCTGGCGATTTGGAGCAGACAGACAGAAACTCTTTGGGCATGCAGTGGCTTAGAGGGGACTGCTGGCTGCATTTGCTGTTGATGGAGATTGGTATATCACCCAAAGACCCATTGACCCTAAACATCCACGAGAACTAAAGAAGTCTATGACCCCTCTCCCATTAACCTTCTTTCTCCTACCTTGGATTGGGGGGTTAGTTAAATGGAGGTAGAGGATTAAAGAGTTTTTAAAACAAACACTGAAAAGTATAGCTGTATCAGAAAGAAAGGAACGTTGGTTGCAAAATGCCTCTATAAGAAAGGGCTGTACACAAGCCTGAAAGGCATTTTCTCATTTAGTGATTGATGGAGGAGGGCCCAGCCCATTTTGGATGGTGCCATCCTTGGGCTGGTGGTCCTGGGTTTTATAAGAAAGCAGGCTGAGCAATCCAGGAAGAGCAAGCCAGTAAGCAGCACCCCTCCATGGCCTCTGCTTTTGCCTCCAGGTTCCTGCCCCCTTTGAGTTCCTTTCCTGGCTTCCTTCAGTGATGGACTTCAGTGTGGTAAGTGTGAGCCAAATAAATCTTTTTCTCCCCAACTTACTTTTTGGTCATGGTGTTTCATTGCAGCAACAGAAACCTTAACTAAGATGCCAGGAAGTGGATGCAGGTGGATCAGAATTTCAAAGTTTTCCTCAGCTCCATAACAACAAGCTTAAATCTAGCTTCCCAGTAACATGAGACCCCCCATCTCAGAAAATTATAATATATTCAAACCCCTCGGTGTATATGTAGGTTAGTGACTGTCTAAAGTGACTAGCCAGCCAGCCAGCCATAAACACTGCTGAGAACTGTCCATCCTCAGAGAAGCAAAGGGCATGTGGAAACAAGGCTCTCAAGGTGGGACCTACTCCAGAAAGAAGTACCTGCCCGTGCCAGGCCCCATGAGGTGCCAAGGGACCCTCTCTCCTGCAAGCACCTTGCAGATACGTAGGAAAGGTGTGGGGGAGCTTTGGAGAAGCAACTATGTACCCTCATCGCTCAGGACTGCCCTTAATACATTTTCCTGGAACACACAGGGTCACCACCACACCAGGGAGCCTATTTGGCGGCCAGGATGAGCCTGAGGAGCTCCAAGGGACAGTAAGTGGAAATTTGGTTCATAGGACTTTAAACAATATTTGTTGGCTAAGTTATTCAGTTCATCTTGAAGCACACAGTCCTGAGGACGTCTCCTGAGAGCTCAGGCTGTAGCTCAGATGCTGCCCCTCTCTAACATCCTCCAGTGCCATTTGCCCCGCCCCTCCCACACGTGGCTCATGGTTAAGCTTTCTATTTATCTCGGTCTATGTCCATTTTAGGGAGGAGGCCTTGGATAGCCTGCAGCTCTGGTCTAATGAAGCTGCAGGCAGTTTGCGTGTATGCTGTTGAGGTTCACGGTCCATCTCTCCCATCCTAGGCTGTCACCTCCTGCCCGCCTCTCTTCCCTCAGATGTGTTTCAAATGAGCTGTCTGGGCTTATTCTTCTTCTCTACCTGGATAGGAATCATGAGTAGGCTAGCAACCTCAGTCTCTCCAGTGCTTAAGGCCTAGAAACTGGGCTGGCAGAGGCAGAGACCTAAGAGTTCTGAGCCCTAAGAACTTTATTATTTATTATTCTAGGATTTGGAAACCTATTGCACTGGCCTCGGCAGGCGTTGTCACCCTCAGCATCTAGCGGCCCTGAAAAGCAGCAGCAAAGAACCGATGTATCAGCAGGTGGCAATGCTAGTGTTGTAACGCGCTCCACATCAATGACAGGTCCAGGCCTGCGGTAGCTGAAATCCTGGGTTTATAGAGTTGGCTGCTCCCTAGAACTTTCCCAGAAACTATGCTCCTCAGTTCCATGCTTTCAGTTCCTCCCAGCCCTTATCTCCATCACTGCTGCTCCCTGTTATCTCTGCCCTGGCTGCTCCCTGAAATGCCAGCTGCCCTCTCATTGCTTCTGCCGCTGCTGCTGTGGCTGCCGCTGCAGATTCCACTGTCTTCTCTGAGTCACCGGCTCAACCCACTCTACTAATGATAAGGATCAGAAATAGGCAAGTAGACCATTCCCGAAAAGCTTTTCAAGGAGCTAATGATGCAGCAGCAGGAAATAGTACAAACTCCTAGCTGGCTCAAAAGTGAGCCAAATAGCTTGCTTGTTATGTTTTGTTTGTTTTTCATGGGCTTTCCTGTTGGGACAGGAAGAGAAGCACTCTGCTGTATCTGGGTAAAAATGGCAGTTGGTCATCTGGAATGGGGCTTTTCTCCTTTGTGACATTTTCTCTCTCACACACACGTACACACGTGCACACGTGCACACACCCACCTAACCCCCCCCCCAAAAAAAGTCACTTTTAATTGTTTTCAAGAAAGGCCTAGCAGGACCCTGTGTAAGTTCCTACCCAGTCACCTCAACCCTGGGTATATTCAATACATAAACAAGTAGACCATGTGCCTGGATGTGGTGGCACATGCCTGTAATTCCAGCACTTCAAAGGCAGAGGTAGGTGGAGTGCTGAGAGGTTGAAGCCAGCCTGGTCTACATAGGAAGTTCCAGGCTAAGTCAGGGCTACATCGTGAGAACCTGTCTCAAAACAAAAACAATTCAAACATCTATTGTTTACAAATCACAAATAATTTTATTTTGAAGTGACTTTTGCTACACATATAATTTAACTCCTTCTTAAAGAAAAAGTAAAATTTGCATGCTGAGGCGATGTACGTATTTATTTTTATGTTAAGAACTGCCGACATGGCTACCTGCTATCTCCTGTCTGTCTGAGCTGCTGGTCCCAGTTTAGTGCATCCTGTTTGCCTGAGCTGCTGGTCCAAGTGGCTTGTGTGGACCCTGTATACAGTGTCATCTGCCTGGTTCCTCTGCAAAGCAGCTTTCAGGGCTGATTTGTATTTTAAACACAGAAGGGCCATGGCTTCCAGCCCCACACACTGCATTACGTGGCCTGTCCTGGTTCCATTAGCTAATTATGCCTCTTATCATCCTTCATTTGTAGAAATAGAATTTGGCTGGATTCTCTAAGCTCTCCCAAGTCGCAGTGACTCTCTTGTCCCTTGTTTGTCTTCATGGTTGACAGCAGATCCTCCCCTCTTGGCCCCCACATCTTCTTGGCCCCACCCTGGTCTGGTCCTGCCTGAGAAGGACATGATTGCCCTTAACTTGTGCACTGCTGTTCTTACCTTCATATATAAAGCAAGAACAAACAAACAAAAAAAACCACAAAAAAACAAAAACCAAACAAACAAAAACCAAAACCAAAACAACAACAAAAAAACACCTAAGATGAAAACTGAAGGGAGGAAGAATTTATTTTGGCTCATGGTTTCAGAAGGTACACTCCATCACGATGGGGAAGATATGGCGGAGTGGCTTACATCGTGGTAAAAAGAATGTCCGCAGCTATGAGATTTCAATCCCTTCTTTCTCTTTTATTCTGTTCATGCCTCTAGCCTATGAAGATAGGATATTCAAGGTATAGCTCCATTCATCCCGTCTAGAAACATTCTTATGTACATTCCCAGAAATGTGCGTTGCCAGTTTCCTAGGTGATTCCAAACCCACTTGAGCTAACAGAGAAGATTAACCATCCACCTGACTTGTAGTAGAGCTCAGCTCCAGCCCTGAGATGAGGGACTAGAGGCAAATTAGCACCTAGGATCCTCGGGTGACCATTGGCATCTTTGGGCTTGTTCAGCATAATTCAAGATGAGGCTGAAGCTTCCTAGTTTAGGCTCCTGGCTTTCATGAGCCATTGATCTGATGTTGGTTTCGTTGGGATCAAAATGTAGGGACCCTGAAGCACCCCTTATCCCTGTGATATCTGGTCACCTTTCTCAGGGTGAGCCACGGAATTCTAGGGCCACTCATCAGGTGATATCTATTGAGTACCATCAGAGGATACTCTTATTGGCCTAGGTCTCCATTCCAGTCTCTTTCTGGCTGAATGGACTTGAGTGGGTCTTGATAAAATACAGGAAGGCAGTCTGTGCCCTGGTAAGTGCCTTTTGAAGAGCTGGCTCCTCTGAGCTGCACTCCCTCCTTGTACCAGGAAGAACCTGTCAGGAAACAGTAGCTGGCTAAAGGTATCTGTGAGCCCACTTCTTGGCCCTGGCCTTCCTGCAGAGTTGGGCTCATTGTCCTTGCTGGCCTGGGGTGTTTGTGATCTCACCCTCTGAGCTATGTCCTTCCTGGAGAGCCTGTCCTGACATCCTTACCTCACATTCGCAGCTCCGGGCTTACAGAGCATGACAGAATCAGTGTCCCACCGCTTCCTGTGGTATAACTCTCTTCCTAAAACACCAGGGAGGCAAATGGCAGCTGGGAGAAGATGGCTCTATCTTCTTGTGGCTCAGAGAGAGTTAGTGAAAGGACAGACCCAGCAGAACAATGAAAGAAAATTCCGGACAGCAGAAGTGTAGCAGACAAGACCCACACCAAGATAACATAGGCCTGTGTGGCCAGGATATTTATCCCCAGAAGGACAGTGCTGGCCCTGTGCTTACGACTCCAGTGGCAGTAAATCTCCACCACGTGACATGATGCTGTTGTGGGGAATGCTTCTCAGGGGCCTCAAGGGTCAGCCTAGAAGCAAACCTCTTTCTGGGCCTCTTCCTCCAGCAGCTGTCTCTATGTCCAAAGTCTCTCCGAAGGGTGAAGAACAGGGACAAGTCAACTAGGCTTTGCTCACATGGTCACCTGGTCTTACCTGTGTCTCCCCCCAGGACTACGGAGTAATTTGCATCTTTTTTTTCTTCTCTGAGAAGAAAGGGGTCCTCAGGGATTCCTAGTGTGGTACCACTCTTCTGAGCTCTTTTCAACGGGAGTGGGAGATATTTATTAAAGATGTGAGCTCTGAGCGGCTGCCAAGCAACATGGATCTTGGAAGTTAGGGGCAAAGGTCCCAATCTGCCCAGAAGACACACAACCAGTGCTCTGAGAACCATGTGACCCTCACTGCCAGACAATGAAGCTACAGCATAGGTCCAGGACCTCAGGAGCTCCATGAGAAGAGCTATTTCTGACTTCATGGGCCCCTGCTTCTGGAAGAGTATGAAAAAAAAAATCTGTTTTCCAGATGTGTTGATAGAAAGAACAACGTGTTGGTATTATATGTGAAACATTCATTCTCTTTGACGTAAATGATCTTTTTTTTTCTTTTTAAAATGTTAAATAGTGATTGTAATACTCGTGAGAACACAGGCCTGACAAGGGAGGCACAGGTAATGGTGGGATCTTAGAGACGATCTTGGTGAGAAGTAGGGCATGGGGGCATCATTATCCATAAGTTTGAAGGAAAAACTGACAGGGCAGTGTGTGACCCCTAGAGGGAGTCAACCCTTGTTCAGGGGGCGTAAATCCAGATCCCCGAGACTTGCCTCCGAATGAGATACTACCCCTCACCTGGGACCCAAGCGATCTCTAAGTGTTTGTTTGGCCATGACGTCAAACGAGCAGTGGCAGCCTCCAGGAGGCACATCTGAGTATCAGCCCTTCCGGGTCGATCCTTTGACCCGAGGCAGGCCCATGGCTAATTCCATCTCTTGAGAGACCGCTTTTCCCCTCCTGTGGCTGGCTGGCTGTTTCCGCTGGAGCCGTGTTTGCTTTTCCCTCCACCCCACCCCTGCATCTCACGTGTTCCGCGAACGCCTGCCCGAGTCCACCCTCACCGCGATGCTGGCGTGGCGTCTTAAACCCACTCCTTCAGACACGATCATGTCTACCCACGACTGCAGCTGCGGAGGAAGGAGAGCAGAGCCGCTTACATTCCCGCGCGGATCCCAGGAGGACACCGTGCCTGCTTCTGGCCTCTGGCCCAGCTGAGTAGCGTCACCGCTTGGCTCCAGGCCACTCTGCGGACTCTCTGGGCCTCTGCCGCCTCCTTCTCAAGGGCAACCACGGGAGCCGTTTCGGAGGTGGCATGACCTTGAGGGTGGATGAAGGCCCCTGCACACAGTGAAGTTCTGTCCTAAGGTGTGAGGATTGAGTGGAGGGAGGAGGGGAAGTGAGCAGAGGGTGAGGATGCTTGAGGAGATATCACTCCTCTTCCAGAACCTTCTTCGGAGATCGTCCTGGGACTAATTTGCAAAAACACAGACAACAGTAACTGTCAACAGTGGGAGATTGGGCCTTATTAATTTTTTTGTCCAGCTCCTCCCGTGAGCCAGGGCTCATTCACCCACTCATTCATTTATTCACTCATTCATTCACTTACTCATTCAAATACTCATTCACTCCATCTTTTTTCCCATTCTTTCATCATGCACCCTTGGGGTTGCTCTGTGTAGAGGCAAACACATCTGACATATGAATGACCCAAGCACTAATGCAGTAGTCGAAGATGGGCCGGCCCCTGTGTAGCTGGTGTCCAAAGTGAGGGGTGCCCTGACTCTGCTCCATCTTGCCGATCCTTTCCATGTCCCCTGGAGAAGGTGGACAGAGCCGAGGGGGTACAGCTGCTTTACGGGATATTAAAAGTTCACAAGGGCATTTTTCCTTATAAGGTCTGCCATGTTTTGATATGTGTTTTAGTTTCATAATAAATAGACTGATGCTCAAATACTGCATTGCTTCTCCCCTGAAGATTGACTTTGTGTAATTATTTCTGCCGCCAATCTGAGTTGACACAGTAATTGGGAAGCCAGCTGGATACTGTTCATAAGGCAAGTTAATTAATCAAATTTGAAACTATTTTTTTCTTCCTTCTTTTTTTAAAAATGGGGTTAAAACTAATTAATATGTGTGGGTGATAAAGTTTAAACACGATCAAGGTGATAAAACTGGAGACAATATTTCTCTGTCCTTACACGTGGTCTTTTCGGAAAATGATTTGCAGAACCAAACTGTGTGTGAGAAAATGCCTGAGCCCACACAAATAAGTTAAAAAACACCAATGAGATCACACTATACAGCACAGCTCTGTGTCTTGATGTTGAATGAATAGTAAATAAGCATTCTTCAGTCCGAATAAAACCTGGCTTATTCTTTTGAACATTCCTATGTTTTCCAGTGAGTTATTGTCTGTTACTGGGGAAGATGTATGAAACTTGTCTTGTGACCAGTATTTGTGGCTCTGTCACTGTTTGCTTCCTGTGTTTGGAGCCAAGTTCTTAGGTGCATATGGGTTCATCACAGTTCTGAACTGGAGAGCCATTCCTCTCGTTTTTCAACCTTCAGGTGCCAGCTAGGTTGACTTTGAAGAGCAGCCATAGTGCTTTAGCACTTCTCAACTTGAGCAGCCCTCACCTTTCCTTTCTTTCTCAAAATTTCCATATCCTGTGCAGTGTGTCTCTTCTGAAAACATGTTTATAAAATAGTGTGGGTGGCATATGTACACTGTACTTCGTGCAAACACCCCAGGCAAGGAATGAGGAAGGGGATTCTTTTCCCAACCCCAGGCAGTAAGTGGTAGCAGTTTTTCATAGATCCTTGTAGCACGTAATGTAATTGTAGGTGCCTGGAGGAGCTCATGAACTGCCTTCATAAAGACCTGCCATTGGCTGGCAAGATGGATCAGTGGGTAGAATCATATGGAGGCCTGTCCAAGTTTGTTTTCCAGGTCACACAAGGGAGAGAGAGAATCCACTCCCAAGAGTTGTCCTCTAACTTCCATGTGCTATAAAACATGTGTGCCTGTATACACACACACACACACACACACAGGGACAGACAGATACAGAGACAGACAGACATAGACACACATACAGAAAGACATACACACAGAACAGAGAGACAGAGAGACAGGAAGAGACAGAGACAAAGACAGGCACACAGCGTCAGACACACACAGACAGACACACACATACACGTAGACATACATATATACACAGAGACAGACACACAGAGGCAGACAGAGAGAGAGAGAAAGCAAGAGACAGACAGAGATAGACACGGAGAAAGAGAGACAGACACTCACATTTATTTATTTATTTTTTAAGATTTATTTATTATTTATACAACATTCTGCCTGCACACCAGATCTCACTATAGATGGTTATGAGCCACCATGTGGTTGCTGGGAATTGAACTCAGGACCTTTGGAAGAATGGCAAGTTTTCTTAACCTCTGAGCCATCTCTCCAGCCCATCACATTTATTTATTTATTTTTCAAAAGCCCCACCATTTGAAGCCTCAACTTCTTCACCTGGCTGTGCTGGGGTTCAGGTGGGGTGGGGGATGGGAGGCTTTGCTTCAGCCTGTGATGACTGGGTGTAACTGGAAATTTGAATGGTATAAAACTCCTGGAGTTTGTTTTACCTCAATTCTTTGGTTCCTCTTTTCCAGTCATATGTGACTTGTTTTTCTGGTCACTCCTTGTGCTGGTTAGTTTTTATGTCACCTTGGCACAGGTTAGAGTCATTTGGACCAGATGAGAAAACATATCCAGCAGACTGACCTGCGGGCAAGCCTGTGAGGCAATTTCTTGATTAATGATTGCTGTGGGTGGGCCCAGTGCCACCTCTGGGTGGGTGGTCGTGGATGGTATAAGGGAGTCAGCTGAATACGCCATGAGGAGCAAGTAAGTGGCATTCCTCCATGACCTCTGCATCAGTTCCTGCCTTGACCTCCTGCCTTGACTTCCTGCCTTCAGTTCCTGCCTTGACTTTTCTAGATGATGGACTACACACTATAAGCTGAACTAAGACCTTTCTCCCCAACTTGCCTTTGGTCATGGCATTCGATCACAGCAATCAAAACCTTAACCAAGACAGTCTCTAGAGCCCTGGTCTCCCTACCAGTGTCGCTATAAGCAGTCAAGCACTCAGGCCTCAGAGTGGGAACTGATTTGTAGGCTCAGCAAAATTTCTGAAAAAAAACCTCCCATGCTGGTGGATTTTCTCTTTCTTTCTTTCTTTCTTTCTTTCTTTCTTTCTTTCTTTCTTTCTTTCTTTCTTTCTTTCTTTCTTTCTTTGTGTATGTGTTGAGTTCATGAATGCATATACGTGTTTGTGTGTGGCCAATGTGTGTGTAGGTGTACAGTCATGGGTGTGGAGGCCCAAGCTTGATGCTGGAGATGATCTATGATTGTTCTTTCCCCTCATTGGTTGAGGCAAACCTAGAGCCGCCTGCTCTAGCCTGCTTGCTAGGCAGATCCCTATCGTCACGTCAAGACTGGAATTGCAGCTGGGCCGCTCCACCCGCCTGACATTTTGCATGGGCTCTGGGGAGTCTGGACTCAGGTCATCACGCTTGCATAACACCTCTCCCGTCCCTCGGGCTGGCAACTTTTAAGCCACATGCTTTGGTTAGGTTCAGAGTGGAAAGAAATGCAGCCTCTTCTTGATTCCCTAAAGACTATAGCCTCAGGGTGCTGGTCACACGGGAAATAATTAGAAAGCAGTGGTTTAAACATCTACTCTACTACCTCTGGTTTTTCTTTATTTTTTTAATATACTTGATTTAATTATATATTCATATTAATTTAGTGCACAGTGATGACTGGCACACATGCCCCCTCAACACAGCTCCCGAGGCTGGCGTGAGCTACCTTGGCACTCTGCTAATCTCCGTTTTGTTTACCAATACTTTTTTTTTTAATTTAATTTTTGTTCCTGGATATACACTAACTTTCAACCCACAGATCTTGTTTTGCTTTATTTGCCAGAAGTTATTTATTTGTTATGTGTGAGATGTGGGCCAGGTTGGGATACCCTGAGACAGAGATGGGCCCTGGGTACCAGATGGGAAGGCAGCGGTCCTCAGAAGAAATGAGCCCATCTGTGCAGCCTCAGACCATTGCTGGTGTGAGTGACACCCACGCAGATGCAGGCTTCACACCCAAAATGTGACATCACACGCACATACACCTCAGGGGTGGGTTTTCCATCTGCTCACCCACACATCCAAGTTCCCAAACATACATCTACACTGATAGCCATACCTGCATCCTCCCATTTTTATACTCCTCCTCCTCTACACACACACACCCTGTATACTGCCCTAACAAATTGCCACAGACCAGGACACACAACAACGGAAATGTTTGTTCTCACAGCCCTGGAAGCTAGAGGCCCACCCCGGAGCAGGCAGCAGGGAGGCTTCTCTCTGGCGTATCCTGCTCCTCAGGCTGCTGCAAGCCCTGATGTCCTAGCTGGCAGCCACCTCCTTTCTCTCTCTCCTGCCACCTTCCAGGTTATCTCGGCCACCATTTCTCTCTCTGTTTGTCAGTGGTGCCCTCTTCTAGGGACACTCTACGTCAGGAGGACCTCCCGTAACTCAGCACCCACAAAGATTTCCAAATGAGGCCGCATCTACAGGTTCTAGGTGCTTGTGGATCTGGGGGTGCTACACTTCACACACACACATCTTAGACACCACTTACCTACGCTCTGAACACAAACCCCGTCACTCACATTCCTGGCCTGCTCCCCTAGGCACCCCCTCTCCCATTCAGCCCCTCCCTGCTCCCCACTTGAAGCCATCAGACATTTCTCATGAGATTCCCCCCTGCCCAAGTCCAAAATAAAACCTGAAAACTGAGAAGCCCTCACTGCTGTGCCAACTGTGTAGAGACCAGGCAGAGACAGGCTAACATGGATCTCTGGATGATAGGGGCTGTGAGGAAGCCCTGCCGAAGGCCAGAGGGAGAAGCCTCCTTTTTCCTGGGTCCTTCCTTGCCTCCTTGCCTCAGGTGGCTCAGCCCGGGGCCACCTCAGCGGCTGCTTCAAGACATCCGGCTGCTTCAACACCATCCCTTCCCCTGAGCCTGACTGGCTGCCCGAGAGTGCCCTGTCTTTTCTGGGAATCTCTTCTGCCTTGCCTAAGCCTGGTTCCTTCTGTGGTCGCAGGCCTTCCCCAACTCCCACTTCTTCAGGGGCTGTGTCTGACATGAAGCAGTCAGGTGGATAAAAGGGACAGCTGCGGACACAGCTGAGGACTTGAGTAATCTGGCTCCTGCAATCTCTGGGCAGTTGGAGCTCTGGATGGATGGGGAGGGCCTACAACAATCCCAACATTATGGCCAGCGGACGGTGGCAAAGGGAGCCATGAGTCAGCCCGAGAGCGTCACAAACGTGGTGGGGGAATGCTTCAAGACATAGCTAAGGAGAGGCGGACGTCCGATGGTTAATCTCAGACAATAGTTACAACAGAAAGACACTACAGTGGCT
>REGO01000603.1:55661-110418 GCA_010120015.1 Rhombomys opimus
TTCCTTCCTTCCTTCCTTCCTTCCTTCCTTCCTTCCTTCCTTCCTTCCTTCCTTCTCTTTCTTTCCTTTTGTTATTCAAGACAGGGTTTCTCTGTGAAGCCCTGGATGTCCTGGAACTCACTCTGTAGGCCAGGCTGGCCTCTAACTCACAGAGATCCTCCTGCCTCTCGAGTGCTGAGATTAAAGACGTGTGCCTCCACCACCTGGCTCACTTCAAGCTTTCTTGATGTCACATAAAACGTGTGTTCTTTTGGGCTTGACACCTTTCACTTACTCTGATCTCTGAGTATTGTGTGTGGCCTACTGATACCTGGAGATGGTTGAATAGTCTTTTGCCCTGTGGATGCACTCTATCTGAGTGTCCATACTCCTGATGCTGAATGCTGGCACTACCCAGGTCCCTACTATTTGAGTAAGAGTGCTGTGAACAGCGCTGCCAAGGCTTTTCATGGTCAGAAGAAACTACCTCTTTGGGGAAGCATCTGCCTTGGGGTAGAATAGCTGAGCTATGGGGTGGAAAGAATGTCAGGCTTTGGTGAAACACTCAAAACCTTCTGCAGTGTCTGTGTCACTTACACTGCCACCAGCAAGGCGCAAGTTCTTACTGCTGTGCATCTTTTCCCGCACTGAATCTTGTCAGCTTGTAGCTTTAGCTTTTCAGGACGGTGACCGGCATTTTCTCTTGTGGCTTGATTTGCGTTTCCCAGATAAGTAAAGTGTTTGCTGTGACTTTTATATTCTTGTTGACTGTCAGGTCCAGCACTCACCACCCCCTCCACCAACACACACACACACACACACACACACACACACACACACACACACACGGCAGTGCTGGTGACATTACCCAAATGTTTACTAGAAAAGCAGATAGCTTAAGGTGGTTTCTGTTCAATCTGTAACACTTGTATCAGCTCATATCCCCACTGTCTTCCACATAAAATCTACCTGTTTTTCTGCCATTTTGTGCTTCTCTATGTCCTCCACCCCTGAGAGATGGCCTTGCTAGGTTGATCCCCAATAAATCTTTCTTTCTACCCATAGAGTGGTCTCTGCACCATCACTTATATTGCCCATATGGGTTTGCTCTGCTGAAGTCTGCCAGCTTTATTGGCTTGTCTCTTTCTTATCTGTATGGAGATTCTTTGTCTTACAAACATGCTGTCAATGTGTTCACCAGCCCAGGGTTTGAAATCGCATCTTCTCAATGGTGTCTTCTGATAAGAAGAGTTTTTTTTTTTTTTATCTTGATGAAATCCTATTTATTGATTTTAATTTTACTATTAGCATCATTTTTATCCTGCCTGAGGAATCTCCACCAATGCCACAGTCAAAAAAAGATTTTTTTTTATGTGCTTCCTCTGGAGGCTCAGTAATGTGTCTGTCCTTCCTCTAGCTCTTTCCATTCATGGTCCACTTCAAATCGGTCTTCCTGTGGTGTGCAAGAAGTGCTATGGTCCATCCTCCCTCCTGACAGCAACTGTTGCAGCACCATGGACAGATCACTTCTGGGCCTGGTGGGTCTCACTGATAAGCTGTGAGCATCCCAGAGACAGGATCAAAAAACAAGTGGGACACTTGTTTTTTTCAGTGTTAGTACAGAACCACGGCTCTCACCTCAAAGGGGATCAAGAGATAGTTTATTCTGCAGCCAAACATGAGTGACCATGGCCCGAGAGCACAGGTTTTAGGTTACCCCAACTTTCATGTTCCAATACAGCAGTCTGGGGGAGTTTTTATAGCAACAGAACAAAGAAAGTCATAGATCAAGATAGGTGTGGTAGCACACACCTTTAATCCCAGCCCTTGGGGGGCAGAGGCAGGCAGAGCTTTGTGAGTTTGAGGCCCATATATCTATTGAGCAGGTCATATGATTTTTTTTTTCTCCTTTATTTTGTCATTTGGTGATGTATCGTCTATACTGTATGCACGGCCCTCAGCAGGGTTTCCATGTGGGTTCTGTGAGGATTGTGCCATCAGATGGTCAGGAATGATTGTCTGTGTCTTATTTTCTGGCTGAGCACACATAGAAGGCATTTGTTCTTCCTTAAGGTGACAGTTATCAAGCCACCAACCAGGCTAGACATGAAGATTCCACATCTAAAATATATATAGGAACTTTCAAGGTTCTGGTATCCACCAGTTTTGATAGTCTTGGTGAATGTGTCCATCTTATCTGGCACCAAACTTCTTGATTCTTTTTGTTTGCAAAAAATGGCCAAAGAACCATTGGGCATGTTCAACTCTCAGAACTGACAGCTGCTGTCATAACTGTGTTTCCTTTCCTTATTTCTTCCTCTGCTGATTTTGTTAATCATTTAGGAGGACCCAGCCTGCATTTGGTTGAGTCTGCAACCCTCTCCATGCTTGTTGGACCCCACTGCTTTTTCTCTGTTCTCTCTCAGTTGACTGAGAGGGACTGCTCTGCCTATTTGGATCATTAAGATAGTCCCCCATCCTCTTCATCTCTCTTTCCTGCTCTAGAGGGTTTTATGCCAATTTTGGGGGAGGTGATGCTAGAGTGGAAAGAGACTTCGGGATGGACTCACAAGTCCATCACTGCTTCTTGCCATGTACCCCCATCAATGTCAGAAGCAGGTGTAGAGACGTCGCCATGGAGGATGGGGTGGAGTCATTTACAGGGGCGAAAGTCTGTTGTCTGTGTGTGCTAGGCGACACCACAGCTCTCCTTAGATAGTGGATATGGCCCCCAGAGAGCATGAAACTGTAAATACACCGGTGGCAACTTCCATTCAGCTGCTTCCTAAGACCTCCCAGGTGAAGCAGGGGGCTTAAGTCATGAGTCTTTAGAACACCAATACTTCTTTCTCTCTCTCTCTCTCTTTTTAAAGGCATGGTTTCTCTATGTAGATTTGGCTATACTGGAACTCACTATTTAGACCAGGCCTGGCCTCAAACTCACAGAGATCCACCTGCCTCTGCCTCCTGAGAGCTGGGATTAAAGTTGGGAGCTAGCATGCCCAGCTAAAACACCAACACTTCTAGGGACTGGATACTTGACAGCACTTTGAGAATAGGCTATGGGTTGCTCCGATCCTTGTGGGCTTTCCAGAGTATTCCAGGGAGGATCAGAGAGATTCCTTCTTTCTTCCTCTGGGTACCATTTGGTGCCAGTGTGAGATCACCTCTGAAGGTGAGGGAGACTAGAGGTCCACCTTGAGTGTGCATGAGGGGGCACGGCCTCCCGCTGTAGAGGCAGCAGACAGAGTCTGTTCCTACACTTACCCTTCTATCTGAGGAATTAGTGTGCCCATGTAGACTGGAGGGAAGCAGGGTCCCAACCTCAGAGCTTCCATACCTGCAGAGGCAATTAAGACCCTTCAAGGAAAAAAAAAAAGACCCTTCAAGACCAAGGTCTGGGGCACCCTGCTTTCAATAGCAGCAATCTATCTGGGGCACTGCCAGGGCATTTGTGGGGCATTTACTTTCAGGTTTGGTTTTTTTTTTTTTTTTTTACTAGACTTTATTCACATGATGGACAAGCACCTTCAGAGGGCTAAGAGAAGTATAGAAGGTAGAAGATGGAACTAGAAGAGGGGAGCAAGAGGGTGGGGAACAAGACAGACCCTTACCTTGCCAGGAAGCATTTGGCTTGACCCAGGGACATTGCTTATGACTTTCAGATGGTCAGCGTTAACTGTCAAATGACAGAATCTAGAATCACACATAAAGACAGGCTTCTGGGAGTGCCTGTGGTGGAGTATCTTAATTGAGTTAATTGAGGGGGGAAGTCCCGCCCAACTGTAGGTGGGCCACTCCCTGGCTGGGATCCCAGACTGTACCTTCATTCATTCACTAGATGTGAGTAGCCGCTTCAGGTCCCTGCCAGCCCATCTCCCCTCTCCCCCACGATGGGCTGTACACTGGGACTGTGAGGCAGGATAAACCATTACCCTCTTGAGTTGGTTTTGCCAGGGTGTTTTATCACAGCCACAGAAAAACAACTAAGGCAGACCCAAAGCAGAACAGTGCAGTTACGTTTGTAAGGTAGGCATTGTCTCCGGGTGGGCCTCTTAGACAGTGAGGCATTGGCATCAACCAGATGGTTTCTGGGCCCTGGGGCCCATCAGCTTCATGGCACAGAGGAGGGTTCCATTCTTTAACTTCTCACATATACAGGTCCCTTGGATGGGTCCTGATTTTCCGTGACGTGGGAAATAAATATCTTTGCTTTGTAAAACCATTTTCAAGGCAAAGTATGTGCCAGGCAGCTTAAAGGGGGCTGGGGAGGGTGGGGGAGAGAACAAGCTTAAGCCAGATACTTGGGTTTCAAGTGACAGGCAGCAAGAAGGGCAATGTTTTATGTTTCCAGGATTGAGGGCTTTAATCCAAAGCCCCACTCACGCTGAGACATAAACTCCCAGCAAGGATCAGTCACGTCATCCCTATCAAACTTAGCTGCAGATTTTTTTCCCCCCTTGAACATTTTAATTCCGGTTTTGTCTTGAGATGAGTGTCATTTGTTATCACACATAACACGCAGGGGGGCGGGCTTGGCAGGGTTCTCAGACTCCCGTGGCTGAGGCACTTGAGGGCCCATCCTGCAATGAGGTCATGGGCGTCACAGGACTCATGCTGCCATGGTTCTGAGCTGCTAATCCCAGGCTTATGGGGACCTGTCCCAGCTTTGGACTGATTAAGACTCTGCTTTTACCATGCATTAAAGGGACAGGGACATAGTGTCACTTTTTTTTTTTTTTTTTCCTAATTGCTGCTTCTTTTGCTTTTAAGTAAAATGTAGTAACACGATGCCTACCTCATGGCCGTGTGCTGGTCAGCACTCTTGGCAGTGGCCAGGTTACCTTGAAGTGAACAACAGTCCTTGTGAGGGGCAGGGATGGGACAGAGTAGCCTAGCAACAGCCACTTAGAGATGAAGGTCGCTGTTCTAGATTCATTTCTTTGTTGATGTGATTTTTAAAAAAAGAAAGAAGAAAGAAAGAAAGAAAGAAAGAAAGAAAGAAAGAAAGAAAGAAAGAAAGAAAAAGACCAAAACCCGTTCGGGAAAGGAAAGGGTTTATTTCACCTTATCCCATCAGGCCTCACTCCATCCTTGAGCGAAGTTGGGCAAGGAAACTCAAGGCAGGAGCCTGGAGGCAGGAACCGTGGCAGGATGCTGGCTACTTGCTGTGCCTCCGAAAGGCCTTGCCAGGATGGCAGTGCACACTCACAGTTTCACACAGCGGTTCAGACCTCAGAGAGCTCCTGGGAGACAGAGTGGCAAATGCTGTCCTTTCTAGGCCGTCTCAGGGTCCGGTGGGTCACCTACAACACTGGGTAGGGGGCAGTCATGGAAATCCTGGGGAATGGCTGCTGTCTGGTGTCTTCAAGAGCAAGTAGCCAGTTCTGGAAGAACTTATGGCAGAGATAGTGCACCTGCGTTTTTGTAGTGAGTGATTACATCAGCTTCTCCGTGCTTCCTTTTCCTCGCCTCCTCTACGATTAGGGCGATAGGTCAATCTGCAGGCGGATGCAGTTCACTGTTGGGCACTCATGCAGTGCCGCCTGGTGAGAGGAGAGCCTTCAACGGCAGCTCCTATGTGCCAAGTACTGGCAATTCAGGACTGTTCCTGTGACCCTCCTGCCTGCCCTGAAACCAGACTTTTCTAGTTTCTGTTTTATAGTTAAGGGTCCAAGGTAGGATGCTTGCTTCACAGCCCCATCGAGAGAGAAAATGAATATCGTCATCCGTGACTCCTGCAAGCTGCACTTGTTTTATATGTCTCTAACTTTCCCTTTGATAGTTTTTTAAAACCTTTTCAGGGCTGGGGGTATAGGTGTGTGATAGAGCTCTTGCCTAGCATGCACAAGACCATAAGTTCAATCCCCAGTAAAACACACACACTCACACATACACAGACACACACAACTAAATTGCATGCAAATTAAATTTTTTAGCCTGATGTTCTTTATTTTTTTTTTCTCAGCCAGCCTATCACATGAATTGATTTCCTCAAACATATGTGATTTATTTAACTGGAAATACTAAGCGCAGTGTAAAACATACCTAAACTGAAAAAGGTTGAGATAAAATGAAATAGTTCAAAAACTTCTATTCATTGAACAAAAAAAGAAAGAAAAAAAGAAATACATGGTGCATGCAATTTAACACAATTACTAATTTTAAGTTACTAATTTAAAATTAGTAATTATGGTACTATTTTAGGAGGCTAGTGTGAACGAATATGCTCTATTATTTTAAACACCTTGGTTTAGTGCCTTGTGAAACTGTGATTCTAAGGGTCTCATCTAAGACGCTTGCTTCAATGGCTGGCTGTCAAGGCTAAAAAGAACGTCTCGGAAGAATATGCAAATTGAAATTTAAAAAGTGTGTTGCTGGCTGTACTTACAGAAATCATGGCATTCTTCGCTCAGACCGTCCATCAATTATGCAAAGGCTTTTGGTGAAATTCAGCTGGTAAATTTCCATTTTTCCCAACATCACTGTCCTAACTGGAAAGCACAATGTTAGTACATAAACAAACAAACAAAAAAACAAAACAAAACTGGTCAAAAATTCACCAAAATCTTTCGTTTGAAAAAACTATTTTTTTTTTTTCAGATTAGAAAAATGATTCCAACGCCTTAAAATGAACAAGTATGACAATTGTTTGTCACAGGACACAGATTTAACAGTTTCATAGAAACAAAGGTTAAACAGTTCTGGATGTCTGTTTTGACAGTGCCATCCGTGTCTGGATTCTCCACAGGGGAGTTCCTTTTTTCACTGACCGCTGAAAACTTCATTTTTACATAGAAGGAACAGATCACATATAAGATCTCCAACGTTCCGCTGGCATTGCCTGCTCAGGAAGCTGGGAATGCTGGGGCTTTGTTCTGGTTCTGCCTTTTGATGTCGCTTTAGAGCAGAAGGTAAGGAGGAATGAATGCTAGCTGGCCCTCAGTGTGAGCCACAGTTGGCCCAGGGACTGTGTGCACCTGTGGTGGTTTGAATAGCTACACCCCCCACAGACTCATGTGTCTGAACGCTTGGGTTATAGGGAGTGGCAGGATTTAGAGGTGTGGCCTTGTTGGAGGAAGTGTGTCACTGGGGTGGGCTTTGAGGAGGTCTCCCATGCTCAAGCTACACCCAGTGTGACACAGTCTCTTTCTGCTGCCTTGGGATCAAGATGTAGGACTGTCAGTTCCTTTTCCAGCACCATGCCTGCCTGCCTGCCTGCCTGCCTGCGCCATGGTTTCCCGCCATGACTATAATCGACCCAACTTCTGAAACGGTAAGCCAGCCCCAATTAAACGTTTATCTTTATAAGAGTTGCCATGGCCATGGTGTCCCTTCACAGCAATAAAACTCTAAGACAGCACCCCTACTCTAGGGCCTATGTTGTGTGTGTCTTCTAAAGTAGGCTGCCCACTTTGTGAGGTAGACTCCTATAGATAAGGAGTCTATAGACTCTCATCATCTAGCACTCATGCCTACAGCACCCATTCCCCTGGCCCCTGGGAGTTCTCTCAGGGCTCTTCTTTCCCCGCTTTGATTCTCTCTTGCAACTCAAGACACTGGGGCCAAACCAGCGTCTCCATTTACATCTCATATGTCTCCTTGTATATCCTCGCCTGAGTCCCTGGACCAAGCCCCGGAGTTCCAACTTTGCTAGCATACTCTCCAGAGACTGAGTCGCCCCTCCCCAGCCTGGGGCTGGCTGGAGGAGTGGTAGAGGGACTTGGCTAGGCAGGCAGGTCATGCCCCTAGCAAAGGACAGACTGGCATGGCAAGTGGGGAGATCGGGATCATCCATAGGGAGTGGCAGCCTGTGCCCCTAAGACTGTGGACACCTCTCCGTTGGAAGAAAATCCAGTTAGCACCACTGGGCTCTCACAGGCAGAGGTTAAAGATAACCGCAAAGAGGAATTCCAGGGATTCATCCTGCAACCCGGCCTCTGCTATCATACCTCTGCTTCCCTTTCGAGCCTACATATTAGCCACGGCCTTCTTAGCTGCCGGTGGCTGTTCACACCCAAACGATCTGACGTGATTTATACAGGGAACCCGCCGCGCAACCCTTTGCGTGTTGTGTCAGTTTTGCATGGCTCTGACAAGACACCTGATACAATCAATTTAAGAGGAGGAAATCTGAGGGCTAGGGCGGTAGAGGGCTTGCCTGCAAGCCTGAGGACCTGAGTTCAGATCCCCAGCGCCGATGTAAAAAACTTTGTGTGACTGTGCATGTCCAAGATACCATTGATTGGGAAATGGGGACAGGAGGATCCCTGTACCTCAGTGGCCACCCAGCCTATCTGGATTGGTGGCTTCCCAGGTTGAATGAGAGACCTATCTCAAAACTAAGGTGTGTGTGTGTGTGTGTGTGTGTGTGTGTGTGTGTGTGTGTGGCGGGGGGGTTGGAGAGATGGCTCAGTGGTTAAGAGCACTACCTGCTCTTGCAGATGACCCAGGTTCCGGTCCCAGCACCCACATGGAGGCTCACAACTGTCTTGAACTCCATTTCCAGGGAGTCTGACTCTCCTCCGTGGGTACCAGAAATGCGTACGGTATAGGCAAAATGTCCATTACACATAAATAAATAAATATTAGAAAAGAAATAAGGTGGAGTGTGCTGGTGTGATGGTTCAAAGTGGCAAGGCATTGGCTGTGTAAGCCTGGCAATCAGAATTTGATCCTCAACACCAGAACTATGGTATACTCCATAGCACAAGGTGGAAAGAAAGAACTGACCTCACGAAGTTGTCCTCGAACCTCCACGGGCATGCTGGGTCCCATGTGTCCCGTGCATCATGCGTATAGACGGAATAAATTAATTAAATTAAAAATAACAAGGGGATGAGGGATTGAGGAAGACACCTGCTGTTGACTTCTGCTGTCCAGACGTGTAGACACAGGAAACCGCAGGCAACTGCACATGCGCACAAACACTCGACCGTCTATATCCAGTATGGCACTGTCAGAAGGCTCACTCCCTGCTGCTTCTGAAATCATGTCCTCCTTTGGCCCTTAGCGCCTTCTCCTTGGGTTGTAACTTTCAGGAGTCCCTTCAGAGATGGTGTGTGACACAGTCTCGGCCTTTGTATTTGAATGGTAGTTTAACTGGGTGTGCGGCGGGGGCGGCTCCTTTCTCAGCTGTCAAACGATCGGGTGCCTTGCTCCCTTTCACAGCTTCGCTTGCCGTCTTGATCACCACTGTCTCTGCCATACTGCAGTTTCCCCTGTTCTCGTCCACTTCTTAGTGTTTCCATCTCGGGTCACATTTCTGAAAGCAGACGGGAAGAAGAATTAGGTGAAGCTTTTTATTGGGCCTAATCTAATGCGGCAGTGTTGAAGGAGACAGCATCCCAGTGAATTCACCCAGTGAGCTTGAGTAGCCTGCTTATAGAGCTGGCCTATCCCAGCTATTTGCCTTGGACCAATCACAACCTCATCTCCTAGTGCTAATCATAAGCTTGTGTTTGGACCAATCATCTACTTGCCCCTTGGCACCAATCCCAGTCATGGATCCTTTTGGTCTTGACCAATCACAGCCTGGCCTTTAGAGGCTGCGGCAGTCTCTCTGCTAGACCACCGTGGGGAGAGGGCTCAGGTTTTTTGTTAAGGTAGAAATGCTCTGCAGAATTTTGTGGGGTTGTGATAGCAAAACTTTGGTATAGATTGTTTTAGACAGCCCTGGAGAAAGTTATGCCTTCAGCTGTCGGGGCAATTAGCTGTGATTGTCGTGCCGTTGCGTCAAGGCCTCCGTGGAGTGTTGTAAAGCTGGCATATGGGCAGTCTGGCTGGCTGCTAGATGGCTTGTTGTTTTGCTCAAGGGAATAAGGGAGAGGCCAATAGCTGCTAATTATAGAGTCAAACAGCCCATCTCCATTGTCTTTGCTTATTTACAGGAAAATAAACATCAGAAGAAGTTTTTATGACATAAACACACATTAAAAGTGATCTCTTCTCCCCTACCCCCCATGGGCTATTATGTAGCCTTGGCTGGCTGGGAGCTTGTTCTCGCCGGCTATTTACTAATCTTAATAAATTTTAACAGTGTCTTAACAATGTTTGCATTTGCTCACTGCCCCCAGGGAAAAGCAGGTGTCCCTTATCTATCTTAATACCAGAGGGCTAGTGTCACTGCTTTTTCTGGGATTCATCAGCTGAGGCAGAGGGGGTTGGGGTTACAAAGGAGTAGAAGGTGCTGAGGATACAGGCTGGCCTGGGCTGTCTGTCCATGTGTGTGTGTGTGTGTGTGTGCGTGCGTGCGTGCGTGCCAGTGTGTAGGTAGTCGGCCTCAGCACCTGCTGGGACTTTCTTCCAGGGAGGCATCCTCAGTGAGGACGGCCTCTGCACCCCAGGTTCTTAGCCGAAGCTGGCACTGAGACCTGAGAATGGAAAGCCAAAGGTAACCTCTTCCTCCGCCATTTGTCCCTTTAGGAACTGAGCAGGGGCCAGCAGCAGAGGGGACAAGAGAGGCCATAAGACTAGGGTCCTATGGCCTAGTGCTGCCCAAGTCTTTGTTGGCCTAGTACAAGGGTAATAAGGGACACGGCCTGTGTGAGGGACTGGAGGGGTGTGTGTGTGCGTGATAATCTCCGCCTCGGAGGAGGAGGAGGAAGCTTGCCTTTGTCATCTGTGTGCTCTTCAAAATTCTGTCCTTGAGATGTAGTGAGGGATCCTTGAGATGTCTATCCAGGAAGGGAGCCAGGGTGGGGGACTGTAGCCCTGATGATTTGCTCTGTTGCCTAGCCTTGTTGATGGATTTCATACAAGTTCCTATTGGCTAGGCCAGGATCATAAAGAGACGGACTTGCTGGGTTCAGGATCACTGTGGTGGGAATTGTAATCGGGAGAGAAAGGAGTCAAACAATCTCCTGTGAAAAGGGGAAGGCCCCTAGGCTCCCAGTGTGTTCCTCTCCAGAGTGGAGCGTTCTTGCTGCTCTTACCCTTTCACGGCATAGTTTTCGTCATTCACATTGTTGAGCTTTCACCTTAAGACATTTCCCGGAGATCTTTGATTACAAGGAAGTAGCGTGTACGTATACATACTTACTGAGAAAATTGGTAAAGTCTTGGTAGGGTTGGACCCCCTTCCTTACCAGCTCCTTTCTATTATAGGAATTGTCTAAATAGTCCCACATGTTTAAATACTCTGTGGATGTTAGAGATGATCATGCCAATTGAAGTTTAAAGTGACTCTAATTTTAAAAAGCAACACGTGAAAGTGAAAGTCCATTCTAAACCTTAATTGTACGCAGGTAAACCAAGGCCATGAAATTGCCCTCTCTAGTCTGCTCAGGCCCTCCTCAGGATTTGGAGTTTGAAAGCATTGCATTTCCCTTCTAGTATCTCTCTAATTACCTACTGGTGGCTTGGAGGGAGGATGGTGGGTGCCACGGGGCTCATGACTAAAACAAAGAGTGGTTCTAATTTTAGTCTTAATGGCACCATTTGAGACCCAGAGAAGGGGAGGGGTGTTTGGCTGCCTTTGCACTGAAAGTCTTCCCAAAATGAAGCCGTGCTGACCCCGGTGCTCCATCGTCATGTGGTATGCACAAAGATGTAGCTTTCTCCCTGTTCACACAAACACATGAGGAACCTTGCTTGTAAAAAATGATGCAACTGGAGCTGCCTGATTGCAGTCAGGAGGAGCCTAAGACTCCTAGGACACGGAAGTTCTCTCTCTCTCTCTCTCTCTCTCTCTCTCTCTCTCTCTCTCTGTTTCTCCCTAGCAGTGATGCAGGCTCCAGGGTCTAAGAAGTCTCAGTTCAAGGCAGGCTGCTGACTCACTTGCCTTTTGGTATGAGTGCAGAGACCTGGAAGGCAGCAGCAGCCCTAGTCCACTGGGGACAGTGGGTTGTGCTACCCAGGCCCTTGTCCACAGTCAGCTGTTGGAAGAGCCCCACAAGATTCACCAGTGGGCTGGTACATATGGTCTTACTGTACATGTCCAGGGTTTTTTTTAATTTTTTTATTTTAGGCTTTCCTGCTTGGCTGGACCCAAGTAACTGACCCTGGTATTGTTTTCTTGTTTGTAGAAGCAACATCCATCATTACTGACCCTTCCCGCTGCACAGCCAACCGCAGGCAGCAAAGCAGTGCTGGTCCCTGGTCCTTGGGCTCAGTGTGGTCTTCCAGGACTGGGGCCAGAGGAATACAGGAAGGTGTGCCTCGGTGCAAGGTGACCAGAACCTTCTCAGGATGCAGGAACCACAAACTCCCCCAGAACATGGTTCCGGGGAAAATTTAGGAGGGCGGGAGGAAGGTATACGCTGCACCAGCTGCGAGAGAAGATTGTGAAAACTGGAGGCTTTTTGCCTTTCCCCCAGAGGCCTCTGGGTGAATATGTCTCCAGTTCCTGCTGCTGGCCACGGCTCTGCCACTCCAGCTGGGGGCTTCTCAGTGGGGCTGCCCATAGGTTTGCTCTCTCTGTAGCAAATGACAGGATGCTGTCAGGCAGCATATGGCTGCTGCTCGTGGCTAGTGTCTCTTGCATAGGGCAGTGAGGCAAGGTGGGAGCCCCCCTTAATTGTCCCATCCAGTAACAATCAGATTCTAGATCAACCAGGTAAGGTAGATGAGGTATATTTGATATGTTAGGATTTCTAATGTCTAGGACTCAGTCTTGATGATGATGATGATGATGATGATGATGATGATGATGATAATTGCAGTTCCCTAACAGGGTATCCAATACAGCACTGGCTTCTTGCCTTTTGATTTCCCCAATAAGGACCCTGGCTCCCAGAATTTTCTAAGAGCAGCCTGCTTAGCTCAGGCGGTCTTGAGAGAGAGAGAGAGAGAGAGAGAGAGAGAGAGAGAGAGAACAGTAGCTGTCCTGATGAAGGGAAGAAGTTAGCAGTAGAAGCAGCTGGAGATGCGGCCCTCGGCAAGAGGGGCTTAGATGAATACGTTCCTGTTACCTGCCTAGTGCAGAGGGTAGTTCTGATGGTCACGTGGGTCCTTGCTCCTGGAAGGCTCGGTAAGGAAGTGGAGTCCTGCTGAAGAGCAGCAGAAGCCACTCCAGGTCCGGCCCCACACTTTGTCCCTCTGCTCTCTACCCCCCCCCCCCGCCTTATGTCCGACAGCCCGAACAGGAGGGGCTGCAGCTGTAGAACTGGTGTGGGCTTGGGCAGAAGGGGGAGGGGGAAGGGGGAGGCCCGCATGTCTCAGAGGATTTGACATTAATTACCGCCGTGACTGCTTTCTGTGTGTAACTATTTTACCGGCACTTTGAGCCTTCTAATGTGGTGCTAAAGGGGGCCTCCACCCCCAACCCTCCAGATGTCCCAGCCTTTGGAAACTGTGGCCTCCCAGATCTCTGGTGGCAGGGATGCGTGCAACAATCTGAAGGGCCAAGTGCTCCCAGACTTCCTAGGGCTTGGTCTGACATCACAGTAAGCAGATGATAATTACAAGGTTCCTTCGCTCCCCACTTTCCACACCCCAACAAGACACCATGGGTTTATTTATAAATGCAAGCCCCTGGGTGCACTTCTCCCGGGAAGGACCACGCTGACAGCGCACTAGCGGTGCTAATGGAAGACAGGAAGCATGTGTTTGGAGGGATGCAGGATGTGTGGAGGGAGGGCGATGGGTCAAGCAGCTGCCACAGCTGGGGGTGGGGCTGTCTGCCCTGCCTCTCAAAGATCTTAGGATATGGAAGGGAGAGCCTACTCGATTGTCTTTCCTGTCAAGGGTGGGACCCTGAGATGAACTGCTTTTCCTCTTCCCAGGGTTGGCAGGAACTGGAAATAATTGAAAGTTGTTAGGGTCCAACATGCTGCCTTGAAAACACTATCATTACTCTCCTAATGACTAAGTGTGTCTTCCAGGAGGAGATGTAGGCAGCTGAGGCCTCCCCCCACCCCCCAGCTCCTGGAGTGCAGAGTAGGAGGCTGGCAACCTGTAATCTGGAGAAGGGAGCGCTTTTGGCAGAGCCTGCTTCAGCTTCAGCCTCCGGAGCCACTGTGCAGAGCCCAGGAGGCCGACAGCCGGAGCACTCTGGTCCTGTACACACTTTGGATCTTAGTCTATGTCCTTGTTTAGGTCTGGTCTTGCTGGCCGGCTGACCTCAACCTCTTTGTGTTCATCTCCCAGGCAGATTCTTGTCTCAGTGGCTCACAGCCTGGTGCCTGAGGCACCCTTCTCCAGACCTCTGCCTTTTTCTCTACGATAGGGTACTCCTCCCTCTCTGGAGCCCAGGGTTAATGTGCAGTAGTGTGCAACAATGTTGCCCACATTCTCTTGTGGTTTTGCTGCACTCAACCTCTAGATAAGGGCATGCAACAGCCCTCTCTTGCCCACACCCAGGCCCTTAAAAGGCTGTCATTGAATCACACAGGTGATATTTGAAGACAAATAATGCACCTCTTTCTGACCCACCTACCCCAAGTGACTACTGTGTATGTCTGCCTTGGGAGTCCAGAATTTTCTCCCTCAGAGTGGAGAAACATCATACCCACATGACTCTGGGTGTTCCCAAGAGCCACGTGGGTACTGGGATGAGGCTTCAGACCTACAAGGGTCTTGCCGACCCTGCAAAAGAGATCAAGATTGCAATAGGTGGAGGGTTGAGGAGGTGAGAGAGCTATGTACATAGAGACTCTTTTGCTTATATATCATCATTGTCACCAAAGCAAGTCTACGGTGGTTTTGAGGCCTCAGGGCTGAAGGAGGCTTGTCATCTGAGCTAGAATGTCACCTTCAACCCACTTCTCTGCTCACCAGCCTGTTCATCTGACAACAAAGAAGCAACCACGTATCCCAGAGATGTTTGCAAGTCTGGAGGTAAATCTTCCCATCACTACCCCCAAGCTCTGAAAGGCAGAGCTTGCTCCCTGAGTCCAAAGAGGTCTTCTCGGGCTGAACCAGGCCGCTGTCAAAAGGCCTTAGAAAGCCAGCAGGGACGACCCTGGGCTCCTGGGTGTTTAGGTACTGGTGTTTAGGCAGGGTCCCAGCACTCCCAGCTTGTACCAGTGCTGGGATGACAGTATGGCCTGGTTTCTTTTACTTTCCTGTTGTGCAGAAAGAAATAAGCCTAAACTAATAGAGCACAACCAGATGAAAGAGTTTAGTCTGATGAAGACGATAGTTAATTGAAACAAAACAGAGCAAGACATCTCAGGGGAAATGTACACACAAACACACACACTGGTGTGTTTTCGAATAGCCACTACAGCCAGTTCTTCCGTCCGTCCTCAGCCTTGAGTCATTTGTGGGCAGGTGTGCAGGCTCAGCACACGAGAGAACCTGGATGCAAGTTCTGCAGTCTGGGTTGTGTTGGCTAGCAAAGGCTACCCGCGCAGAGGAGAGGGGTCACTCCGCGAAGAGCTTGCTGGTCAACGCGATCAGGCCCGCACAGTCGCGAAGGGCCGTGGATCCAACTGACCGGCCCAGAATGCCAGCGCTCGAGACTGGGTGTCTGCAGTTTCCCGAAAGCGGCGAGTGTCAGACACCTGCAGGCGATCGCGCTGGAGATGCAGGCCGCGCAGCCATCTCGCAGCCACGCATTCACTCCCTTCCCTCTAGCCTTCTCGTGGTCCCGCCCCAGGCCCCGCCCACGTCCTGTCCCCGCCCCCGCCAGTTGACTAGTCTTCCCAGAGGCCCCGCCTCCTCCCAGCCCCAGAGTAGGGCCCCGCCCAACCCTAACCGCCCTTCGACGCTAAACGGCTTCCAGCCGGAGGAGCTTCCGAGTTCGGATTGGCCGTGCTGGTCACCGTCCCGCAGTTCGATAGGATCCCGGCGCCCGCTTTCTCAGGCCCTGCCCTTGGGCCGGGGCGGGGCCAGAGGCGGCGGGCTGCGCGGGAGTGGTTGGCTGCGCGGAGGGGGCGGGTCCTCGCCGCGCGCAGTGCTCGGGCCGGAGCTCGAGGCGCTGCTTACCGTCGCCAGAGCTAGGAGACGCCGCGGCCGCCGCTCGGTCGCCTCGGGCTTCGCGTCGCGCCGTGTCTGCCTCCTCTGCCCCACCCGATCGGCAGCACAGGCTCTACCTGGCCCGCGGCCTCGCTGTCCGCGGCGGGGCAGGTGAGTGAGTGGCGGCGGGTTTAAGGGAAGGGAGGAGGGGGGAGCTCCAGCGCGGGGGCAGCCCGCACGCCGCGTCCCAGGCCAGCGGAGACCCCGCGAAAGGCCGGAGGATCCGACGGTTCGCGGTCAGAAAACTTCATCCGAGCAGGGATGTTGGGGGTCCTGGGAGGTGGATTGAGATTGGCGATCTCAGGGCTAGGGCCGGGACTCCAGGCTGAAGCGAGGGTCCCAGGCTGAGGTGAGGGTCTCAGGCTGAGGGCGGAGGTCCCGGGACAGAAGATGGGGGTGCCGGGCTGAGACCGAGGTCCTAGGCTGAGGGCGGGGATCCCAAGACTGAGTGCACAGATCTCAGGGCTGAGGGCTGAGGTTGCAGGGCTTAGTGCGGGGTTCCAGGCTTGAGGTGGGGGGTCCCAGGCCAAGGCGATGGTCGCAGGACTGAGGTTGGGGATCCCAGGCTTGAGGCGAGCGTGCCAGGCTGAGCAAGGGGGTTGGGGGAGGGTTCCCAGGCTGAACCTGGGGTCCCAGGCTGAGGCGGGAATCACTTGTTCGAGAGGGGGGAGTGTGGGATTGATGATGGTCGGGCTCCTGAGTAGACTGGTTCCTGGTGGCCCTTGGGCGTGGATCCTGGGCCAGAGCAGGGTCCTAGACAGAAGTTTCCAGCGAGGGCGCAGTCTGTGGCCCTGCATGGTCTTGCGTGAGGTGCCTGGATTCAGGCATGGCCTAGGGTCATTGTGAAAGTCTGATGGTAACTGGCCCTTGCCCACGTTGGGGAGCCACTCAGGAGAGCCCAGGCCTCTCCACTCGCTCGCCAAATTCAGAAGTTGTCAGTGGACACAGAACTCTGCAGGCTTTCGGGTCAGCGTAAAATAGCTGTGATCTCACTGGGACATGCAAGGCTTGGACGGATGTCTCGTGATTGAGACGAGCTGGGAAAAAAAGGAAAGTCAGGGGATGGATGTGGAGCGAGGGCAGGGTGCGGCCTCTTCTCCTCTCCCCTCCACTGCAGCCTCCCGTTCCTTCTGTTCTCCCTGCTCTCCTCTGGTTTTCTTCGCCATCCATTAGAGCGAGACCAGGTAGACTAGACAGGCGCTGGTTCTTTTTGATCAGTGTATTTTCTGTTTTGGGAAAGAGGTGTGCTCAGAGCTGTTTCCTATTGTCCCCCCCCAAAGTGTTTTGTTTAATGAGAGTGTTTAGTTGTCTAGTTTCCCTTCTTCCTCTGCACTGCATGGTTTGTAAAGGAAAATTTTAAGTTAGTGGAAGATGGGGCCCAGGGTTATTTTACTTTTCTTTACAGCTCTGTGGACGTTCAAATCTCATTCATTATCTTTGTCTGTGAGCTGATGGTACTATAGGTTGAGGAGGGCTTTTAGTGGGTGCTGCACCAAAAGGAATCCTGGGCCTTGGAGAAGGACCCTTTGAGGCCAGACTGAATAGCATTCAAATTCTCCTTCTCAACCCATTTCTCTGACACAGCCCTACTGAAACTTAGCTCGCTTTCTGAGGCCAACTTGTGCCCCATTTCTCTTCTTCGGACTTAATTGTGATTTCAGTTCCACAGGAACTGCAGGGTGTGTCTCTGCTGTGAACTGACCCCTGGTTCCCACGACAAGAACGGGTTCATTATCTAACATCTGATATACCCGTTTTGTTCCAGAGACGAGTGCGTATAAGATCAGTGCTCTCTGGAGATGGCTGGAGCATCAAAAGGGCTGGAGGAGCTCAGCTTGGTGTCTTGAGGTCTTCTAACTGTTAAGTTCAGCCGAGGTCTTCCGTTTTTCACCACTGCCACTTGAACTTCTGTGTAGGTGCCATTATTAACACAATGCATACTCAGTGCACATGTTTTGGAATTTATATAACGTCATGCACATAGTTACAGCTTCATATTACAAAGCTTTGAAAAAAAGTTCCCAGGCTGGTGAGATGGCTTATCATGTAATAGCACTTGCCTGGAAGGCCTTATGATCTGAGTTTAGTCCCTGGAACCCAGGGTGGGAGGAATGATCCAATTCCTGAAAGTGGTCCTCTGACCACTGCAGGGACGCTGTGACATGCATGAGTGCACGTGTTGCATGAACGTACGTGTGTGTGTGTGTGTGTGCACGTACACACACATACACACATATGCACACACATAAAATAATAAAGTAAGTTTGTTAAAAATAGGATCTTTATAACTGAATATATCAGACACTGTATCTGAAATTCAGAGCGGGTGTTGCTCCAGTAATGCTCATTTGTAGGTAGAAGAAAATTCACACAGATTTATGCGTCTTTCAGCTTTTTATAAGGAAAAAAAGGCATGCAACATGTAACACACGAGGCATGGTTCTAGCTTGTCATTTTTGAGTCAGGATCTTGTTCTGTAACCCAAGTTCCAAGCGTGTCACTGTGAGACAACATTATCATCTATAAAGTTTTCACGCTCAATAACTTCACAATTGAGTTACAAATAAGCTTTTAAAATCTTATAACATTTTTAAGTTTATGATTTTAGGTTGAGCTGTTCTTGGCCTCATGTGGGCACTGGGCACAGGTTAGAGATCTTCTCTCAGCCTTCCAAATGAGACTATAGTCATATCCCACCATGTCAGGTCTTGTTATCTGTTTTAAAGAGGCTCTCTTGGTGAATACCAGAGAGCATGCTGCAGATGTCCAGTGTAAAAGTTCTGTCAGGTCCTTGAAACGGTTCAGGCAATGGGGTTGGGTTCTGTGTCGGGTTTCAGCGAGTTCTGGATGTGTCAGGGGCAAAGCCATTTCTATTTGCCCAGAAACCTCAGAGCTTTGTTGTAAAGGAGATGACTGAAGCAAATTGGTAGACGTGTTGTGTATCCCCTTGGTGAAGGAGACTGGTGCTCTGGAATATCATAAAAGTGCCGTTTCATACACTGAAATTACATCACCCCAAGCCTTTGCTGAAATGCAGTAGATTTGGGGGCAGCTCCTAGCCTCCAAAGCGAGACTCACTGGCTAGTCGTGGGTCCACTGTCCATGGTCCTGAAGCAGTTTCTCCCTCACCACTCCCTTTGTCCTTCAAACTTTCTCTTCTGGGAGAATGGGTTTTGGAATTATATTGAAGATACTCTCAGAATTCACATTATTAAAGAAAAATTGGACAGGATTGCTTTGTTGAACTTGAATGAGAGATGCCTTTAAAACAGATCCTATCTCTCCTTTTAAAAAGATAGGTCTTTTTCTTTTTCTCTCCAGGTAGGGAGTTTTTCTGCTATCGACATCAAGTAATGAGCATTGAAATTAAACAAGTGTCTGTTTTCTTAATAACTGCCTTCAAACAAAAAGAACCCTTGATTGCGATACGTACAGGTGTCTGTTTGCAGGGCAGCTTGTCCCCAAACACTGCCACTTGTAACACCCTCACACCTCACAGCCTTCCCTGGAGAGAGGCTGAGAATGCGAGTTTTAGTGATTGGCAGGCATTCATTTTGTGTTGAGAAGCTTCTACTTTTGTGTGTGTGGCTTTGAGGAGTGTAAATCATTTCAGATTGAGTCTTTATTTCTCTTGTGGACAATTTTATTGGTTACTTTAGAATTGTTCCATAGGCTAGCAATTAAAAAAAAAAAGAGTCACTTGTATAATTCCTTTCACACATCAGTAAGTTGTACATCAAGCTGAGTGGGTGGCTTTGTTTTTTGGATAATTACCTGAACTAGTTGTCTGGGTCTAAGTTTCTTATGGCATTTCTTTTGTGGAGGAATCTTCAGGGAATCCTCAGCCTTTTTTTTTTCATCCAGGTTTCAGGAATACGCTGAGATACTTAAAACAAGGACTCATTTCTTGCTAAATCTCGTGTTGTGACCTGGGAGCCCGTTGGGGTAGTGAAAGAGTTCTTGTCAGAGAAGAGCCCACTGTTTGTACTGAGGAAGAGCATATGAACGGTGGACGGCTGCAAGTGTGTGCATCCGCTACACTGTGATGCAGTTGGGGTGCACAGCCTGCTCGCTGAGTGTGCTGAGAAGCTGGGAAAGTCAGGAAGCTTCAGAGAGGAAGCAGCCTTTGGGCTAAGCCTTCATTGGGTGAGTTGTAAATGTTGGGCACAGATGGAATGAGTTGGTTAGGAAAAGAAGAGGCGGTTAGTGTAAAACGAGCGTTGTATGGAAGGAGGAGGGCACGTGTAGGGTACTAACCCTGTTGGGAAGTGGGGGTGAGCTGGAAAGGAGCTTTGTGGTAACCAATGATGGCTTCTGACCCTATGCCCTCGCGCCCAGAGCCCGCCATGTGTTGTGTTGCTTGGCAGGGGAATTAGTGAGCAGATAGGAAAAGGCTGCTCATCAGTTGGTTTAAAATAGGGAGGTGGTCCTGGGTCACCTGGGCAGGCTCACAGTGGTCACAAGCATCCTTAAAGGTGGGAGAGGGAAACACAGGATGTGATGTGTTAGAGTGATGAGAGGTGAGGGTTTTAGATGCCATCGCTAACTCTGAAGACGAAATAGCACATGCCAAGGAATGCAGCAGCCTCTGAGAAAAGGCAAGAAGAGGGTCTCCCGAGGGAGCGCAGTCCTTGATTTGGGAATCAGGTTTGCCCCAAGTAAACATGACCTTGATTCTCGCTTTTATTCCCAAAGAAGATGGGTATCTAATGCAATGTTACCTGTCCTGAATCTCACCTCCTGCCTCCTCGTAGTAGCAGCTCGCTCAGCCTTTGCTTCTGCTGATCGCTGTGCTCCACTGGCTCCCCATTGCTCTGTGCTGGGCACCGGGGAGAGCACAGTCCAGTGCACACTGCAGAGCTTGAGGGCCACAGCCTCCTTGTTGTCAGTTACCTTCCGAAAGCTTGATTCCCAGCCTCAGGAATGCTTTAATCTTTAGATGTTGTGTCGCCAATCAGGTAGGTATGAAATATCTCACTGTTTTAATTTGCATTTCCTTGATGACTAGTGAGTCTGAGGATTTTTACCACCTTACTTCCCCACCACCTTTATTTTATTATTTTTTTAAAACCACTTGGGTTTTTTTCCCCCCTATAAATTGTAATCTTATGTCGTTCATCTGTTTATTGTCTGGTTTATGTCCTTGTACCTTTTGTAGAGTTCTTTGTACATATTTTGATTCTACTTTTGTCTCATTCCTTAGTCTTTAAAAAATGTTGCTTTGATGAATAGATGTTTGATTCTAATGTAGTAAAACTCATCAATCTTTTCTTTATGATTTGTGGTTATTGGGTCTTATTTGAGAAATCTGTGGACTTCAAGGTCATAAGACAGTCTTCTTTTTACAAAGTTCAAATATTTAGCTTTTTATATTTTACTTGGAATTCATGTTTTGTATGTCTAACAAATTGTACCATTCTTATTTATTACCACCTTTTCCCAGTGATTTGCAATGCTGCTTTTGAAACACTGAATTTCACACATGGTGCGAATAAATTTTCTGTTTCCCCCCTCCTCTCCCCCACTATAGACAGGGTTTCTCTTTGTAGCCTGGCTATTCTGGAACTTTCTCCATAGACCATGTGGCTTTGAACTCAGAGATGCACCTCCATGCACCACCGTGCCTGTCTTGGTGTGTGTGCATGTGTTATTTTTATATATAATTATAGTTTAATTTCTTTTTATAGTCCTTAAATATTTTATTTACTTCCTGTGGCATATTAGGCAAAACTCCTGGAAATGGGATAAGAATCCTTGTAGTGCTTCTCAAGCTAGGGATAATCACATTAGAAGCTTAATAGTGAACTTTGCTTTTATATTCTAGTAGATTCCTTTTATTGGGTTATGGATTACCTCACCTACTAATAGTTCGATAAAAGTTTTTTTTTTTTTTTTTAAGTTAGCTGAGTGTGTTGATAGATGCCTGTAATTCTAGCACTCAGGACGCTGAGACAGGAAGATTTTGAACTCAAGGCTAGCCTGGGCTACATGGTGAGAACCTTTGTAAGAAAAACCAAAAAATATATTTTGATTTTTATTAAATGTTTTAACTATACTTTTCAGATAATTTTATGTTTTCTTCTTTACACTTCCACTGAAATAAAATACTTTAAATCTTTAAATTTTAAGTTATCACTAATTTTCTGGGTTATATGTTGCTCGGTCATGATTACTACATTAAACCATTGTCATATGTACTCATAAACACGCATTGGCCATTGGTGAACTTCTGCATTGCCCATTTTCAGATTTGGTGTCACGGTGTTGCTTCACTTTCTCTGGAACAGTTTTTGGAAGGGAAAATACTCTGTCCTTTGGAAGTTGACAGAAAAAGTTACCTTTTTTTGACGTCTTGCTGTATAGTTTAGGTTGGGCTTAAAACTCAAAATCTCTGAGCCTCCCAGATGCTGGGTGGGTATGCAGCCGCACACCTGTGCCAAGCGTGCAGCGGGCACAACCGTGTCAAAATTGCTTAGAAGCTCTGGGCCTGCTCCTTTTAGATGGACAGTCAGCTAGAAGGGCCGCCGTGTATCTGCTCACATCAAATGGTGCCAGTGAGTGGAGTCTCGCATGTCTTACAAGTGTAGGAAGCCTGAACCCTGGCAAATACCAGTGGTATTCACCGCATGGAAAAGACTAATGGATGTTTCAGGCTTGTTGGTTGTAAGAGACCAAGTGGAATGTGAGGCTAGACCTCATCTGTGATTTGTGTTTGTTATGGAGAAATCCCTGTGGATGAGGCAGCTTTGCATCTCTCTGCCCAGCATAATAAGCTCCTTATGCAGTAAGTGGAATTTATTTTGGTTCATGGTTTTGGAGGCTTAAGCCTGTGAGTAGGTAGTCCCTGGGGTTTGGGCCTGTGGTAAGTGAATGATGGTGATAACACTTACCATATAAGCCAGTGCTTATGTCTTCCGGCAGAGACTCAGAGACCCCGGTCTCAATGCACTGTGCAGGCACCACCCCCCCCCAGCACCTCCCCAGTACCATGCATGGCTCCTAGTGCCACTACCTTGGGGACTAAACCTTTACATTTGGACCCTTAGGGAACACCACCCTTACCCTTTCTAAAACTTGCCCGGGCATACTGCATTTCCCTATTTCTCTTTCCATAGTTCTAAATCTTAACCTTCTGTACTCCTGTTGCAGTTCTCGGTGTCCACTGAGACCCTTAGTGAGCTCAGTTCTCTCTTTCTTAGAGTATTGTCTTGCCTTTGCTGTGCACAGAACAGGGTTGTTTTCTTTGTGGTCGCTTGATCAGAGGGTTTCAGATCTGAGCACACACTTTGTCTGGGCTCTTTGCAAGAAGCTGGATACAGATAGAGTTAAGGCCGTCATGATACTCATCTCCAAAAGAAATAAAAAGTTCTCTCTGGGTGAATGTAGGTGGAACCTGTGACTTTCTTTTCAACCACAGAATATAGCCAACGTGATAGGATGCCACTTCCATGTTGTATTATGCAAAATCCCATCTTGTGGGGGATTTGATATATAGATTCTCTTTTTCACTTGATGAAGTAGGGAGAATGCCAGAGATGCAGTAGAGCTCGTTGGAGCTGAGGGTGGACTCAGGACAAACAGTCAGAAGCAGGAAGTACTTAGTCTTAAGTTCAGGGAAACAAATCCTGTTGATTGCTTACACTGTCCCCTCCCCCTCACTAGTTACATCGTCAGGTGAGAGAGCACAGCCGGATCAGCATCTTGACTGTGGCCTTGGGAGACCCTAAGCAAGAGGGTCAGCTAAGCCTGCTGAGCTTCGTGCCTCAGAAAGATGATGAGATAAGAGCATATCGTTTGAGCATATACATTTGTCGTCATAGCCTATACAGCCATAGAAAACTAATGTGCAGATGTCTCATGACCTCAAGAGAAATATGTTTGGATTGCTGAAGAGTCAAATCTATCTGAGGTAGTTTATATTTAATTTAAAAAACACGTTCCTACTTATAAAGTAACACAAATGCTTTGTATGGAAAAATTGAAGCAAACAGTAGAGATCATCAAAAAATATCCAACACCTTTAGCCTACTCTCTCTCTTTCTCTGTGTGTGTATACTTTGTGGTATACAGTGTATGATGTGCTAGCCATATCTTAAAGTCATGATTCATTCCATAACGTAGTCCATGAATAATTTTTTTCTTTAGGTCATGGATTATAGCTTAGTGGTAGAGTAAATGCTTAGTATTCATGAAACTGTGTGTTTATGCTCGCATACCAAAGAAACAAACAAATAAAGATATTTACTTCTTGTAACTCATGATAACTTCTACCGTATCACGGATAATCTTCTGAAATACGGTCGGATGGCAGCATGCTATGCCAGTGGCTGGTCCAGTTTGAACTACTTTCTTATAACTGAAAATTTATTCTGCTTTATGTAGTATTTAAGCTGTGGTAAATATTCTATACAAAATTATATGTACTGGTGAATACTTCTGCAGGATAAGTTTGGAAGGCAGAACTATTAGGTCAAAGCTTGCAAATGTTTTTAAACCTTTTGATACCTTACTGTTTAGCTCACACATTTCTAAAAAAAAAATAACATACAATTTAAATGTCTGTTTCTGTAACTCACCAGGTTGGGGATAGGACAGAAGTATTGATTTTTGGGCATTAAGGTTCCTGTTTTCTTAACCCTGTTAGCAAAGTGCTTTTAAATTATTCATTAAAGTGCAATATAGATTCTATTTATAAATGTGTGTATATGAGGCACTCCCTTAATATTTGGGAAAATGTTTACCAGTTTCCATCACTTCTTTATCTTCCTAAGTCTTCTTATATTCCTATCTGTCAGTTGTTTTTAGGCATTTGAATAGAGATGCTAAGACATATAAAGTGTTATGGGTTTGTATTACTCAGACAAAATGGCTGTTCTGAGCTAACCTTTTTTTTTTTCCATTTATTAACTAGTTGACCTCATGAAGAGAGATCAGCAGAATAGTAACTACTAAAAACATTTTTGTTATCTTAAAGTATGTTTATTTGGAAAATGCTTAAAATAACGAATACCAGTAGAAGCAGAATTTTAAAAATCTGAAAAATCTTGCCACTGTAGAACTGTGACTGTTAATGCTAGCTTGTTCTTGGGATGTATAGTTAGACTCTAATGACTGGAATTTTATTTTTGAGATTTGTGCATCCAAACTGTGAGTGAAATTAGATTCCTTTTTTTTTTCTTGTAGATTTTCCCTTTTTAATCTGAAACAAAGAATTAATTTGTAGTGTTTTCTTTTTTCTAGTATATTTTCTAAAAGATAATTTTCTAATAGATATATTTTCTAGTAGATAATACTTGCGCTGTGTCTTACAGAGTTTGATTTCTTTCAGTATTCAGTATTTTTGTAATTTCTGTTATGGTTTTTTTCTTTGACTTACAGGAAATTAAGAAAACTACTAAGACATTCCAGACACATGTATATTTTCTTATGTTTATTTTATTATTTATATTTATTATATTATTATCAAATTATTTATTATCTCATTTTATTTTATTTCTTATTTATTAATTGAAAATATCTTATATTTCCAATTAATCAAAACAGCGTTTTATATTGTTGGAAGATTTTACTTTCTATGAGTTTAATCCTTTGAAATTTGCTGATATGCACTGTAAAGACATTCCTGTGTTTTTGAAAAAATTAACTTCAAAATGCCATACGTTTGCTTTAGCTAAGTTGTAAACATATTAACCAGAGCTGTTTTCTTATTAGTTTAAGTCTGGTTGCTGTATCTGTTACCAAGATGATTTCGTCATCATTACGGATTGCCTTAGTTCTCCATGTAGTTCGGTCAGTAGTTACATATATATATATGTGTGTGTGTATATATATATATATATGTATGTATATATATATTCGAGGACATATTATTAGCAACATGCAAATTTCAGATTGTTCTGTCCTTTCGCTTTTGAGTCAGAGTCTCCTGAAGTCCAGGCCGGCTTTGAACTCATCCTGGCCCTTCTGCTCTTTCTCCCAAGTGCCGAGATTGTCAGCGCAGGGCCTTTTTCATCTTGATGAATGGAGAGTGTCTAGTGTCCTCCCCATCTCTAGTCCCAAGGCTTTGCCTTTATGGGGGGGTGTGCATTATGCTCACATAGCCAGACCTGACTGGTTTAGTCTCATATCTACAAAGTATCTTTGTTAATGCCCTGATGTTTTAACTATCTCTCTTGGAAGGAAGGCATTTGTTAGATTTTTTTTTTTCCACCTAATTTGACAATTTTGGTCTTTTTCTTGAAGTATTTAGTGTATTTACATTAAATGTAGTTACTGATATATTTGAATTTAAATTCACAGTCTTACGTATTTCTTCCTGTCTTACATTTTCTGTGTTGATTTTTCTCTCATTTAGAATTGATAGTGTGATTTTGAAAACAGCCACTTTGTTTTCGCCACCCTCTCCCATATATTAGAAGCTATGGTCAATTTTTCTTCCTTTAGTAGTTGTCATGATTAGATAGTATGTTATGGACTACCCAGATATTGTAATTACAACTTTACCTCTTTTTTAAACCTTTGGTTTATTTTCATTTCTCTCTCTCTCTCTCTCTCTCTCTCTCTCTCTCTCTCTCTTTTTTTTTTTCCATTTCTGATTTTCTTTCTGGGATTTTTCCACCTGTGCTGAAATGGTCTTCTATGTACATTCTTCAGCTGGATGTTAGATACTTCATAATTTTTTCCCTAAAAGTATTTTTATTTTACTTTTTCCAATTAATCAAAATATTTTAGACATAACAGGCAGAATTCATTCTTTCAAAGTTTACAGTTCTGTGGTTTTGGCATATTTACAGTGTATCTAACTATCATCACTCCTAATTCTTGGGCCCTTTTTGTCATCTTTAAGAAAACTGGACATGGTAGGGGCACACGCCTTTAATATCCTAGCACTCAGGAGACACAGCCAGGCAGATCTCTAAGTTTGAGGCCAGCATGGTCTACAGGACAGCCAGGGCTACACAGAGAAACCCTGTCTCAGACAATAAGAGCAACAACAACAATGAAAGAAAGAAAAAAAGAAGGAAGGAAGAAAGAACAGAATAGTATGTTAATAGGTTAATAGTAACTCCTTGTTCTTTTTTCCTCCTGCCATTGGCATCTTGTAATTTATTTTACGTCTCTAAGGATGTGACTCTTGTAGACATTTTATCTGAATGGAATTGTGTAACACATGGCCTGCTGTGCCTGCTCTCTTTTAATTAGTATAGTAATTTTAAGCTTCTTCCGTGTAGTCGTGTATCATAGTCTTTCATTTCTTTTTTTATGGTTGAATAATAATGTATAGTTAAGGTGGCATAGGTGGACATTTGGATTGATTGATTTGTTTGTTTGTTTATTTACTTATAGTCTTCTTAGGTTTATACCTAGAAGTAGAGGTGCTGGGTCAGCTCTTTGCTTAGCTTTTTGATTAGCTGCTAAAGTGTTTTTTTTTTTTTTTTTTTTTTTTTTTTTTGTTTTTTTTTTTTTTTTTTTTTTTTTTAAATGCTGTACCGTTTTACATTCCCACCAGGAGTATGACATGCCACGTCCATGTCAGCATTTTTTATTTCCCAGTCTTTTTTAAAATCATAGCTATCTGAGCGGGTAGGAAGTGGTAGCTCACTTATGGCATTAGTTAGGATGTTCTTCATAGCTTTGTACGTTGTTAACCATTTGTACGTTGTCTTTGGAGAACTGTCTGCCCGATGCTTTACTCATTTTAAAATTGGAGTCTTTGTCCTCTTGTTGTTGCATAACAGGGGTTCTCTCTGCTAGTCCCTTATCAGATGGATGTGCTACAGATATTTTTCATCTTAATATATTTATAACTTGATTATATTTACATCATTTCCCCCTTCACTTTCTTTCCTCCATCCCTTCCTGCGTTTCTCCCTGTTTTGCTCTAGCTGCTTTTTCTTTGATTTTTTGTTACCTATGTGTGTTGTGTTTGTATGTATACATGTATACAAACATAAATAAACCCGCTGAGCCCATTTTATTGTCTGTGTGTATACGATTTCATTAACCACGTGGTATTGGATAACCGGGTCTCCAGGAGAAGCTAATTCTCCCTCTCAGCAGTCATTAGTTGCCTGTAGTTCTCTGTCCAGGGGTGGGACTCCCTGTGATTTCCTTCCTTCTGAGTTAGCCTATCTGCTGATGCTGGCGTTGTTTAGGTTTTGTGTAAGCAGCCATTTTTAGGAGACTCAGTGTTCACAGAAGACTTCCTGGTCCTCTAGCTCCTATAGTCTTTTCACTCACTAGTCTGTGATAGTTACTGAACTTGGGTACAGCAGTTGCATTGCAGATGTGGCTCTTGGGGCTCGGCTCCTCAGTCTCTGCCTTGTGTCCAGTTGCGGTTTTCTGTAATGATCTCCATGTGCTGTAAAGAGAAGCTTCTTTGGTGAGGGATGGGGAACTACATTTTTATCTGAAGACATGGAGCTAGGAACTGCAGAGGAGAGAACAGTGTTTGTCATTCTGGGTCTGATGACCTCACTCAGTGTAATCTTTTCAAGTTCCACCAATTTTGCTGCAAATTTCATGCTCTTACTTTCCTTTCCAGCTGCTAGTATTCCACTGTGAGCTGCAGCATGCTTTTGTTAGGATTGTGACGAGGGCAGCAATTAATGTTGCTGAATAAGTAGCTGTAGAAGGGGATGCGGAGTCCTTTGGGCGTGTGTGTCAAGGAATGATAGAGCTGGCTCATATGGGAGACTTATTTTTTGAGGATTCTTTCTCCATACTGATTTCCACAGTGGCTACACCAGTTTGCAGTCTGACCAACAGCGAATGAGGGTTCTCTTTTCCCCACATCCTTGCCAGCATTTGTCAGTTGATCTTAGCTGGTATGACTAGGGTGAGAATTAAAACAATCTCAAAGTTGTTTTAATTTTCATCTGTCTAATTGCTAGGAAGAAGAACATTTTCTTAAACATTTCTATTTCTTCTATTGAGAACACTCTGTTCATATCCCTAGCCACTTTTTTTTTTAATTGAAAAAAATGTTTATACAATATAATCTGATGATGCCTTACCCCTCCTCCACCTTGTCCTCACCCATTTTTAAATTGGGTCATTTTGTTTGTTTGTTTTGGAGCTTTGTTGTTTGTATATTCTGGATGTTGGCTCTCCGTCAGATGTATGGCTGGCAAAGATTTTTGTCCCACTTTGTGGGTTTCTTTTTCACTTGGGAAGTTTCACTTGTCAATTGTTGGCCTTAATTCCTGCGCAAATTGAGTCATACTTGGAAAGCCCTCTCCTCTACCTATGTCTTATAGGCTATGATCTATATTTTCTTGTAGAAGTTTTAGCATTTCAGGCTTCAAATCGACGTCTTTGATCTGCTTGGATCAGATTTTTGTGCCGGGTGATATATATGGTTCTAATTTCATTCTTTTCGCAGGTGGAGATCCAGTTTTCCACCCACATTTTTCTTCCAAATGTGAATGACATTTTCCTGATACTGTCTTTTGATCCATAAAATGTTTTAATTTTTGTGAAATGCAGTTTACCGTTTTGTTTCTTTTGTTGCTTGTACTTTGCAACTTAGGACACCGATATTGGATTGGTAATGTTGTACATGTTGCTATCTAATTGAATATGGCGTCCAGTACTAATTGTTGAAAAGACTATTTCTTTATTGAATAGTTTTAGCACTTTTGTAAAAAAAAAAAAAATTAGTCTACTCTAAAATTGAGTTGATTTCTGGACTTTTAATTTTATTCCACTGATCTATATACCCATATATCTTATATTTATGACAGCTCACAAGTGGATCAAATGCCCCAGTTTAAAATCTGAAATGCTCAAACTGCTAGGAGGAAACATATGCAGTATCCTACTTAGTTGTACCGGAAAGACTTTATTTGTTTATTTACTTTGTGGTACTAGGGATTAAACCTAGAGCCCGAGCAGGCTAATAAATAAGCAAGTGCTCTACCAGTGAGCTACATTCTTCACTCTCTTTACTTTTTCTGTGGAGGCAGGTTTGTTCACTAAGTCGACCAGGCTGGCCTTGAACTCACTCTGTCAGTCAGGCAGGTCTTGAACTTGTAAACTTCCTACTTCAGCTTCTCAAGCAGCTGGCATCCAAAGTCTGTACCAAGCCTGACTCAGACAACCTTGATTATTGGAATTTGGCAGTGACTTTCAAAACTGAGACATGGGAGTTCCCTGACTTTGTTCTTAAGATTGTTCGGGTGTCTGGGGATGGGTGAAGTTGATAGAGTGCTTGTCTGCAATCTTGGAGATAAAGCTTTGGGTTTGTGCCCTCCATGTAATGCAAGATAATGGTGTCCACCTGTAATCCCTGTACTCGGGAATTAGAGGCAGGAGGGTCAGGAGTTCAAGGTCATCCTCAGCTGCATAGCAAGTGTGAAGCCGCCAGCCTGGGCTACGTGAGACTTTTATCCCCAAAAGATCAAAAAATCAAAATCAAAACAACACACACAGTGAAAGATTGCTGTGGCTTCTGTTCCCTCTACATTTCCTATGACTTTTACAATTAGTTTATGAAGTTCTGAAAAATGGGGAGTTAGGGTGGGGCGGGGAGTGGAATGTTGTGAAATTGTACTGAATCTGAAGAGAGTTTGGAGAGTGATGTGGTTTTGGTTGGTTATGTGCTGTAAGCTTGATCCCCTAGTGTGCCGATGGGGGTGAGGGATGGGTTGGGACGATCTCCTAGTGTGCCAATGGGGGTGAGGGGTGGGTCGGGACCAGTGGTAGGTAATTAGGTACTTACGTGGGGTTAATACTTTTTATTCTAGGTTCGCTTTCTCTCTTTCAGAGGAAGTTCTGGAAAGGCAAGGTGCTGTGACAGAGGCTGACACCTCCAAATCTCTCTTGCTTCTTCCTCTCACATGTGCCCTTTCTGTATGTGGCAGCTTCCTTTGTGTTTCTCTGCCATGTTGTAGCATAGCCATGCCAGGGGGCCTAGCCAAGGATATTGGCTTCATGCTGGTTGGAGTTTGTAGACACCAGAATCATGAGTCAAAGAATCTCTTTATAAGTTACTCAACTTCAGGTATTATTTTAAATAACAACACAAAACAGACCGAGAGCCATGTATGGTCCCTCAGGCTTTTAATCCCAACACTCATGAGGCAGAGGTAACCGGATGTCTATGAGTTTGAAACTGGCCTGGTCTATATAGTGAGGTCCAGGCCAGTCAAGGCTATATAATGAGACCCTGCCTCAAAACAAACAAACAAGTGTGGTATATTAAAATCTTAATAGTATTATATTTTTATTACACATGCAAGGGATTTATCAGTTACAATAACTTTTTGGTGGATTTCTGGTGACTTTCTCTCCTTAATATGTTTTCTTTTGTTATTTAAATATATTTTCTATAACTTACTTAAGTTTTTCTTGTGTTATTTCCAATACTGAGTCTTCTTTAGAAGCAGTCCTTGTGATTGCTTCTCCTACTATATCTGAGCTGTTTTCTTGTTTCTTTGTAAGTATCATAATTTGTTGAAATTTGTTGAAACTTCTTTTTTCTTTTCTCTTCATTTTCTATTTTTCTTTTTCCTCCCTTCCTTCCATTTTTCTTTCCTTCCTTCCTTCCTTCCTTCCTTTCCTTTCTTACTTCCTTTTTCCTTCCTTTCTTTGTTTTTCTTTGAGCAGAATTTCATGTAGCCTAGACTCAAACTTCAAGCCTGGCTTCAAACTTGATCTTGAATTCTGGGTTCCCTGATTCCACCTCTCCATTGGGATTATAGGCATGTGCCCGTCATGCCTGGATGAAAACTCTACTTTTTAAATAATATAATGTAGCAACTCCAAAAATTGGATTGTGTTTCCTTCCCAAATGTGTTGTTGTGATAGCTACTTATTTACTTATAGTTGTTTCAATTTGTTTAGTGACTTTTCTGCTGTAAAGTCTGTATTCTCTGTCCTGTGTCTCTATTGAAGGGTATAGATAACCTGCCAGTTCATAACTTTGCTCTGGCCCTCATTTCCTACTTGTATATCATCATTTCCGGGTCAGCTCTGTGTGAGAACTTAGGACCAACCAGGGAAGTCTCAGTTCTTTCCTGGGCATTCACATAACCTTGAATTCTCTGATGGATATGACTGCCTAGCTTTCTAGGAATACATTCTCATTCCCATACTTCCTTGTAAGTGCTGGGGGTTATTTTTAGGTTTTTATGTACTCAAACTGCTGTCCAGTGTTTTAGGTAGTCACAGAGTCAAACAATGGAGGCCAGTGGTTTTGATAAAAACCCTTGAAGAAAGTATTTTGTGCACTGGGTGAATTTCAAGTTGAGCCAAATGAAGCCAGCTTGTAAGCACATTCTACAAGCTGTGTCAGGTAATGGTCTTCTGGGAATAAGTCTTTGCCGCTTGTTCTCTCTGTAGTGGTTTTTCTGGCTGTTGGTTTTTTGAAACTGCTGTGCTGTGGGGGTAAAGATAATAGGAAAAGGCAAGTTATAACACTAGATATTTGTAGACACTCAGCTATTTAACAAATGCCTCTCAGTTTCAGACAAGCATTTAGTCAACTTTTTAGAATCCTGAAAACTTGGTTGCTAACAGTTTTTGCCAGTTTTCACTGCTTTCCTGAAAGAGGAATTTTGGGTATGCTTCTTTGCTGTTTTCACTAATATCACCCTTTCACGTTCATTCTTAATGTCTCCCCCATATATTGAATTTAACGTTGACATTGTTTTCTTCCAGCACATTGGAGATACCTATCCAAAGTGTCTGACTTTTCTTGCTCCTGGTCAGCAATCAGTAGTCAGTATGACTTCTCTGCTTGTAGCCTGTGAGTTTTCCATTGCCTTGAAGGATTTCCTCACTGCCCTTTCCTCTCTGTAATTTTACTCAGCTCGACACACATCTGCTTGAGATGCACTGTTCTTGTATATAAGGCACAGCATCTCTCATAAATCTAGAAATTTTGCCGCCATGATCAACGTCAGATGTTACTTGTTTATTTTCTCTCTCCTTTTCCTTCTGGGACTCCAGTTAAATGTGTATTAGATGTCGTGTCATGTAGTTTCATGATTTTGACTTCACATGCTTTGGTTTGAATATTTTCTTTTGGCCAAATTTTCAGTTCTTCTGTTAGTTAGTGGTTTAAAACTCACCCGTGATTTTGTAATGTTTCAGTTTTAGATTAAAAAAACCAGAACTATGTTACTTGTTAATAGTTTCTAATGACCAGCTTTTGCGTTCAATGGTAACCCGTATGGTTATTTCCTTTAAAATATTTTTTAACTTATTATGTGTGTATGTGTGTCCTTATGTGTATGTGCACGTGCGTATGTAGATGTGTGACCTGTTCATGTGTGGAGGCCAGAGGATTTTACCAGAATCTCCAGGTCTAGAGTCATAGGTGTTTACAGGACATCAGACTTATTACATAGGTGCTGGAACCGGAACTTTGGTCTTACTGAACAGCAACCACTCTTAGCTGCTGGGCTATCTCTCTACTCCAAGTACATATTTTTTCTGTTGTTGTCAAGCATGTGTAATATAAAACCTACCGTTTACAGCATAGATAGTTAGAGACTTATTTTATTTAAATTTTCATCATTAGAAAACTATTATCTGTCTGTCTTTCTGTCTGTCTGTCCATGTGTATGTATGTGTACCTGAAGTTATGCGTGTACACTGGGTATGTGCAGGAGGCTGCAGAGGTCAGAAGAGGGAATCAGATCCCACGGAAGCGGACTTACAGGTAGTTGTGAGCTACAGTGTGGCTGCCAGGAATCAAACTCAGGCTCTCTGTGTCAACAGGAACCACTCCCGGGCACTGAACCATCTCTCCAGCTTTGATTTTGTTTTTAGTGATATGGATGTGATGTGTATGGGTGTGGGAAAAGGAGTGCAGGCGCCTGCAGAAATCTCAGTGTGGGTACTGGGACTTGAACTTAGATCTTCCACGAGAGTTGTGAGGACTCAGCTGCTGAGCCATCTCTCCTCCTTAACAAACGCTTAAACAAACGCTTTAATGTTCAGCTCTGTGACACTAATTGTACTCATATAGTTGTGCATCTACAGAAGTTCCTTCATGTAAACTGAGACGCTGACCCGTTAAACAACAGCTTTCTTATTTCAGCTCCTAAGAGTCACCATGCTACTTAATACCTCTGTGAACTTGACTATTTCATATATCTCAGAGAAGCAGAATAATATAGTATTGTCCTTTTGTGACTGTCTTATTCACTTATAGTTGATCCATCACAAATTTCGTTTTTATAAAGGCTGGATAATAAAATTTTATTGTGTTTTTGTTAGGGTTTCTATTGCTGTGATAAAGCTCAGTGATCCTAAACAATTTGGAGAGGCAGGGGTTTATTTTAGCCTAGGTCACACTCCATTGCTGAGGGAAATCAGGGCAGGAACTAAAACAGGGCGGGAGCCTGGAGGCAGAAACTGATGCAGAGGCCATGGGTAGTGCTGCTTCCTGGCTTGCTCGGCTCCCGCCATGGGCTGGACTCCTTTCACATTAATAACTAATCAAGAAAATGATCTACTGAGCCTACCAGTCTGGTGGGAGTGTTTTTCTCGGTCGAGTTTCCTCTCCCTCAAAACTACAGCTTATATCAAGTTGACATAAAACTAGCCATCATATAATTGTGTGTTTTACATTTTCTTTTTCTGTTTACCTTTTAACACACTTGAGTTGTATCTACCTTTTGACTATAGTGCCGTCCACATAGATCTATGAATATCTGAATCTTTGCTTTCACAAAAAACTTCATTTGAGCATATGCGCCAAAGCATAAGTTCTTATTGTCCGTAAGTTTACCAACATTTGTTATTTTCTGTTTTTTTTTTCTCCTGTTAATAGCCGTTATTGTGAGTGAAGGTGGTTTCTCTTTGAGATTTTGATTTGCATTTCCTTAGTGATTGGTAATGCTGAGCAACTTTTCATGTGCTTGTTATCCATTAGTATATTTTCTGAAATGTTTATTCAGATCTTTTCCTATTGTCTAATTGGGTTATTTGCATTTTTATTGTTGAGGACATATTAGATAATTCTAACTTCTGTGTCTTTATGGCTCTGCCTGAGTGCGTATGAGCTACTGTTTTTCCTTCATGGTGTCTAATTTCCTTATGTGTGCTAGACATTACATTTTCAGAATTACTAGAAGGAATAATTTGGGATCCATGATAATTGTTGTACCTGTTTTCACTGGGTACCTCTATAGTTCCTCAGTCTTTTTTAAAACTGTATTTTTATTTTATGTGCATTTTTGTTTTACCTGCTTGTATGTCTGTGTGAGGGTGTCAGGTCCCCTGGAACTGGCATTACAGGCAGTTGTGAGCTGCCATGTAGGTGAGCAGCCAGTGCTCTTAACCAGTGAGTCGTCTCTCAAGTCCCCTGTTCTTTAGGCTTAATGGAGACACTTTAATTTAGTCCCGTGGCTGAGCAGATAAGCAGAGTAAAGCTGGGTTGCCCAGGAGGGCTAGCTTGCTTCTTGAGCTTTAGGGTTTATTTAGTATTTTGTAGTTTCATAGCAAAATGGGAAGTATTTTCTCAGTATATGATCCATAGAAGGCATGGGTATGGGTGGGAGAGAACCCCTTGAAAGCTTGTCCGTGTGGCCTTCTGAGCTGTCTCTTTAGCTGGGTACTTGGAGAATAATTGCAGCCTTGCTTTTCACTTTTAGGAAAGGTGGCTTTCCCCAATTGGCGGAGAGGCCTGTGTCAGAACTGTAGCTAAATGTTCTCCTGTCTTTCTCAGATGGGGCCTGTTTTGTCTAAGCTTGACTCTATGTGACAGCTCAACGGAACAATGTGGATGACAGTCTTGTAGATAGCTGTCTTCCCCTTTCTTCTTTCTCCAAGCTGATGGTTGGATTTGTACATGGACTGTGTTCAGGTGGCTGGGGTAACACTGTCACCAATACTTTGTGGTATATAAAGCATTTGTTCATCATCAGCTGTCTGATAATGGGTTTTGTTCAGGTACCACTTCTCTTCAAAGAATCCATTTCTGTCTTAATTTGTGTCTGTTGAGATGTGTGTTTAATGATAGAAAAGTTTTAAAAGAGGAAAATTTCTGAGTTAAGCTGTTTCTTTGGAAATTATTTGACCCATTTTCTATTTTGTTGTGTTTCTCCACTGCCTGGAAATGAAGCTGTACATTTTTGGCAGTTTTCTGAGCAGATATTACAAAGGCATGGTAGCCTGTCTTTTTATTTTTAACTGAATTCACATGGGAAAATCAAGCCTTTTTTGATATTACAAGAAGAAAAATGTAAGGTGCTCCACTTTTCTTGGAATAAAGGTAGAAGGTAAATAAGATAAACAAACTTGATGAAGAAAGCAGTTTTGAGGCCAGACACTTTGGAGGAGATATCCCTTTTTGTCTGAGGGAGCTGGTTCCTGGGCCCCCTTCCCTGACTGTGTTTCTGCTCTGAAGAAAGGCAGATGGAATTGCCTGGCCTGTGCTTCTCCTGGGGCCATTATGGAAGCAAAGTGAGATGACTGATGCACAAACATGTTCAATAGTAAAAGCTTTCTGGGTAGAGAAGCCATTATTATTTTATCCTGAAGTACTTTTAGGGGATTAATAATTTATTTAGCTCACTAAGTTCGTCCTCTGAGGCCAACTGTTCCTATTGTCTGGTGCCTGAGCCAGTCCTGGGGCCTGGCAGTATTGCAGAGGGAGGGAGTCTAACAAGCCTGCCCTTCTGTGGTGGATTTTACTGAATCATGCTATGGTCATCAGCTTTGCATTGGTAAAATGCCTGTGACACTTAAGTTATACGATGAAAATGGATCTTTTTCTGATGATGGTTTTGGAGATTCCAGCCCCAAATCTGGTTGCTTCCTAGCCTTAGACTTGTGATGCGGCTTCACAGCGTGGTAGCAGTTTGTGGCAGAGCAAACCTTTTAAGTTGCGGTCAGGAAGGAGAGAGGAACTGAGAGATCTAGGTAAGGGTATACCCTAATGACTTAGAGAGATTCTACCACCTTTCAGTCCTGTCATCCCGGGGACTAAGTTTGTAATGTTTGACTGGTGTAGGCACACAGAGCACATTTAGACCACAGTAGTCATTTTTTTCTCTTTCTTCCCTCTCTTCTTTCTATTTGTTGTGTTTTCTTTTGCTTTTTAAGAGACATGGTCTCATTCTGAGGCTGGCTTAGAACCCATTTTAAGCATCCCCAGTGCTGGGTTGACAGGTACGATTCATCGTGTCCAGTACAACTCTATTTCTTATTACTGTCTTCCACAGTCTCTTGGTTAAGTGATTGCTAAATTGTCTGCTTTTTAAAATGTTTTAAATAAAGTCTCTCTGTATAGCCCAGGTTGGCCTTGAATCCATGAGCCTCCTGCCTCAGGCTCCAGAGTGCTGGGATTTTAGGCGTGTGCCACCAACTCCAGTTTCACTGTACTTTCTTATGAAATATCTCATTAGTCAAACAGATAATAATGAAGGAGATTCTTTGCCTACTGAGAAACTGTTCATTATAAAGTTCATATTTCTGTAAGTCTCTTTAGGAAGCTTAAAGTTTTAAGTTAATGGGGTTTTCAAAAATAATAGATCATGTAGCTCTCTTGTCACCAGTATGGAGTCTTGCACGGAGGAAGATGTAATGGCCTCCTTAATATATGAGTGTTAAAACAGGATTTGTCCCTTGATTCTCCCAGTGGCCTGTAGCTCGTCTTGACTGGCCCTTTCCCCTCCCTCCTATATCTTAGCTAAGGTGTACATGTTCTTGTAAACAGTTGGGTCCCATCACGGTTAATTCACACAGAAAGTTTTGGAACTGTGCGGTGCCCATTATACAAGATCTAGACTGGAATATTGAGCTGGAAGGGAGCGTTCTAGTCACTCCTGAACAGAGGACTAAATGCAACTCAGAGAGGACAATAATGTCCATAGGACGGCTCTGGTTTACTAATACTTGCTGAAGACTGGGCTGTGAGTTAGGCATGCATGTTGAGGAAGCCTGCAAATCTAGAGCAAGGACTTAAGTCTATTCTATCTATAACCACCTGGTAAAATAGCTTGTGATCTGTTAGCCTCTGGGTGCTTGGAAACTTTTCAGGGATTTATAGAGTTAAGACTTTATTCAGTGGGACCTTCCCCTTGTTGGTGTTTGTGTTGATGGGTTTAAAGTGGTGGTAGGGGCTCCAGCACAGACCAAGACCGTAGGACTAAGTCTCTACTGGCAGCCAAGGTGTTCCTCACCAGCTCATACCCCAGAAGACTGTACTCTTCAAGAGTGCCTTTGACAAATTTGAAATAAAAAATTTATTTAAACTTAACACGAGAACAGCCCTATGGTTTGGATGTGTTTTTTTCTTCCAGAGGTTCTATGTTAGAGACTTGGCCTTTAGTTTGACAGTGTGGAAGTGGTGGGACTCTTTTCTTTTCTTCAAAAATTTTTTTTATTTAATTTTGTGTGCATTAGTGGGAAGGTGTCAGATCCCTTGAAATTGGGGTCACAGACATTGTGAGCTGCCGTGTGGGTGCTGGAAATTGAACCTGGGTCTTTTGGAAGGGCAGACAGTGCTCTTAACCACTGAGCCACCTCTCCAGCCTATGGTGGGACTCCTAAGAGGAGGAGCCTAGTGACAGGTCCTTAGGTCCTAGAGGACATGCCCTTGGAAGGGATTCACAAGAGTCAGAGATTCCCTGAGTCTATTCTTATTAAAGTGAGTTGTTATGAGAACCTGAGGCGGGCCCATGAGCTGCCCTCTGGCTCTCCATCTGGTGCTGTGATTTCTCTCATGTGTTTTTGCTGCCGTGGTACCATTTCTGTTAGGCTGTCACTATAGTCCAAACTGGTCCAAATGGGCCACCTTATTTTGAACTTCCAGCTTCCAAAACTGGGAACCAAGCAAACCTCTTTCATTATGAAGCGACCCAACTTTGGGCATTTTATTGTAATAATGAAAATAGATAAATAAATAAAAGAACGTACTTAAAATATTATTAATTATTTGAGAATCTCATGCAATGTTTTTTGGTCATTTTACCCTTTAGTTCTCCCCCAGATCTCCTCTTACCTTCCATCTTCCCCAGCTTTATGTTTTAAATTTTTTAAAAATAACTGGTTGAATCTGCTTTATGTTGTCTGTGTACTCCTGATCATGGGGCTGTTCACTGGAGTGTGGTCCACCCACCAGGGGTCATGCCCTTAAAGAAAACTGACTCTCGCTCTCCCAGAAATCATCAAATGTCAGTGGATCCTTAGTTAGGAGATGGGGCCTGGTGAAGCACTTCCCTTTCCATACTACAAAATTTCCTGGCTTGAGCTTTGCAGGCAACCACAGCTGTTCTCAATCATAAATGCATCAGTCCTGGCATATCTAGGTGACCTTGTTTTGGTCCTTGCTCTGGTCCTTCTAGACCCCTGGCTCTTATAATCCTTCTGCCCTCTTTTTCATCATGGTCCCTGATTATTTGTGTGTGTGAGGTGTGTGTGTGTTTGTGTGACATAGATATTCATTTGTGGCTGAACACTCCACAGATGCTTCTTTGTACCTTGGCCAGTTTCACTGATAAGATCTGAGAGTTTCACTGATCTATGGGTAAGAGATAACAAATTTAGAGAGGAGTCTGATAATGTGTCCATTTAACAGAATGATCGTAGGATCATTTCTGTGACCTCCTCAATCATGGGTTATTGGCCGGTTTTACAGCACCAAGCACATGTTTTCTTCTTTGGAGTGGGCCTCAAATCCTACGTGGAAGTTGTTGGTTATATCCATAACATTTGTGCCACTGTTGCATTCATGGGAATAATATCTTGCAGTGTCTGTCGTTATTGTAGTTCGCGTGATTCACAGATGTAAGCGTTTGTGACTGTTGATGACTTTTTCTTCCTAGAAACCTACATAGAACCTCCCAGTACTGTGAAAGCTAGCCAGCAGGGAGGAAGCTTCTGGTTAGTACCAGCTTGATTTCTCTATATTCTGTGACCAGTCTGTGTGGTGTCTTCAGAAATTGGATCTTACCATCAACTGCTGGTGGGTAGAGCAAAGGAACAGCCTGAATTTTTTTGGGAGGGAGAGGGTTCTCTAGGACACCTCTTCAGGACACCTTGAGGAGAGGTATCGAATACCTATCTGGTACTGGAGTTTTTATTTGTTAATCCATGGATTCTGTATAGGGTAACTCCAGTTAGACTCCTTTACAATGTGTTTGTATGTATATGAATGTGTGTATGTACACATACATATTTAGTATACGCATACACACACACACACACACACACACATATATATATACATGATATATTCCATATATATCTATTTATCTTTTAAAATGTTATGCTCTGTGATTGGTTAGTTTTATGTCAACTTGACCCAAGCTAGAGTCATTTGGGAAGAGGGACTCTAAACTGAGAAAATGCCTCCATAAGAGTGTCTTGTAAGCAAGCCTGTGGGGCACTTTCTTCATTAGTGATTGACATGAGAGGGCTCCTCCCATTGCAGGTGGTCCTGAGTTGTATAGTAAAGCAGGCTGAGCAAGCCATGGTAGCAAGCCAGTAAGCAGCACTCCTCCATGGCCTCTGCTCATCAGCTCCTGTCTCCAGGTTCCAGCCTTGACTCTCTTTGATGATGGACTGTGATGTGAAATTGTAAGGGGAAACAAACCCTTTCATCCTTGAGTTGCTTTTGGTCATGGTGTTTTATCACAGCAATAGAAACCCTAACTAAGACAGCTTCCATATGGCTCTTTCAAACATTCTTAGTGTTATATATATATTTAATATTGCTGGCATATTATGGAATTGGAATTTGCATAATGTCCTTCTGTAGGTGGAAGCACAAAGGCTCTTTTGAGGAAAAATGTTTATGCCTTTCTTGAGTAGGAAATTAAGCTATGTCCTCCTTCCATGCAGAGCTGTTTTTCTATGGAAAAAAAAAAAAGGTAAAACAACTGGCAAACTTTGGTTACTCTAACTTGTGATTTTGGCAGACAGTCTGGAAATTAAATAAGTGAACTTGCTATTTCAAAGGAGAAATTGCCTGTATTTGTTGCAAATGATAAAATTTGTGGCTTCCGGTGAAAGTTAGAATTTTGGGAAACTTGTATCTCCTCCCATGGTTTGTTTGAACTCAGGTGTGACTTTAACAGATGTGAATTTCGGATGTTGTTTGCTGAAATATGTTGTTAACTTAGGAGATATTTTCATTCAGTGAAATAATATTTGTCCTTAAAAGACTACACAGGGGCTGGAGAGATGGCTCAGAGGTTAAGATCACTTGCTGTTCTTCCAAAGGTCCTGAGTTCAATTCCCAGCAACCACATGGTGGCTCACAACCATCTGGCTCTTTCTGGTGGCTCTTTGTGGCTTACAGGCACACATGCAGGCAGAATACTATATACTTTATAAATAATAAATAAATAAATCTTAAAAAAAAACCTTGTCTCAAAAAATTAAATAAGTAAATAAAATTATATAAAAAAAGACTACACAGAGGCAAAACATTTGTTCACAGAGCAAGGTTAGTAGGTTGATTGTTAGAGTTTCAGAGTCCACATTGCAGCTAACTTGGAAGAAGACTACTTGTTCAGTTCTAATGTTCTATCAAACAAGCAGGATTCGTTATGCTGATTGAACTCTGGGGGTGCATCCACCACAAGCCTGTGTGAGGCTGGATCCTTTTAACCCAAACAATATAGCTTACCAGACCGAATGTAGAAACAGATGTGCCAAGGACACCATTTTCTGTTAATCTTGTCTTTAAAATTTCTTCTCAAAAATTTTACTTTGCTGCTAATTTTATTATTATGTACTGAGTTTACTATTGATTATAAATAAATTACTGAATAAATAATTTTAAAATCTCTGTGTTAATTTTTAGTAGTTTAAGTATCAACAGATAGTTTGTTCCTAAGAAAAACCTTAGAGGCCTGGCAATGTAGTTTAGTGGGTGAAGGCAGTTGCTGGGCAAGCCTTGTGAGCTCAGTCCCCAGGACATACGTGCTAGAAGCCGAGTCTCAGAAACTGTCCTTTGACCTCCCTGTGTGCACTGTCACATGTGTGTGCAACAACCCTCACTGTGCTGGCTAGTTGTCTCTTTGTTTTTCAGCTTGGCACGTGCTAGAGTCTGAAAGGAGGGAACCTCGACTGAGAACATGCCTCCATGAGATCAGGCTGCAGGCAAGCCTGTGAGGCATTTTCTTAATTAGTGATTGATGGGGAGGCCCGGCCCATTGTGGGTGGGGCCATCTTTGGCCCTGTGGTCCTGGGTTCTGTCAGAAAGCAGGTTGAGCAAGCCATGGGGAGCAAGCTGGAAAGCAGCTGACGAAGAACCCACTACTAGTGTTTGGCCTAGGATACTATGGAGCCTGAGGGGAGAGTACTGTCACTCAACTGTCCGCCAGACCTGATTCTGCGAGCAAGTGAAGACTGAGTTGTTTGTGTTTTTAGGTGAGTGACTATTATTGAGTGGCAGTTGTTTGAGGGATTCTATTTTAGAAACTGATGTCAGGATTTATTTTTTTGAGGCAAATGATTCCTGCAATGATTCCACTCTGTAGCAGAGGTTCAACTCAAATGATTCTAAGAGCCAACAACGATGTTTCTGCCAGGTGTGAGGAGAAGATCGCAGACTGTGGATGGTCTTTCTGCTCCTAAGAGATTTGTTTTGTTGTTGTTGTTGAGTTCTTTAAGAGGGAAAGAAGGTTGCAAGGACAAACTTCATTAAGCTGAAAAACTGCCTGAGAAGATGCGGAAGGGATAGGAGTGTTGGTGCCGGACTCCGCAGCCGCTCTGCACAGGGCTCTGGGTAGGAGGGAATGGCCAGCTGTCCTCCATGACTGGAGCAATCTGGCAGGCTAGACCCCCGAGGATAGGAGTCACCTTTCACTGACTGTTTCTGGGAAGCAGAGCCCATACCTTGTGTCTACTGGTGCTTGTAGGCATTGTGCAGTGGAGAAACAAAAGCGAAGGGACGGTGTCTTGGTACCAAGGAGCTTGTCACTTGTGGGTGCTGGTTAATATCAATTGCCAACTCGAGCCAGAAGCATCTGAGTGATGGGCCCCTAGGTATGTCTGCTGGGGGTTATCTTGCTTGGGTTAAATGAAGTGGGGAGACCAGCCTACTGTCGGTGGCACCATTCTCTTGGCAGGAATCCTAGACTGAGTAAAATGGGAAAGGGGGACTGAACACAAACATTCTTGTTTTTTTTTTTTTAATTTTAATTTTTTAAATTTTTTATTAATTACATTTTATTCACTTTGTATCCCCTCATAAGCCCCTCCCTCCTTCTCTCCCGGTTCCACCCTCCCTCCTTCCTCCCCATCCCACCCTCCCTCCCCCTTCTTCACGCATGCCCCTCCCCAAGTCCACTGATAGGGGAGGTCCTCTTCTCCTTCCTTCTGATATTAGTCTATCAGATCTCATCAGGAGTGGCTGCATTGTCATCTTCTGTGGCCTGGTAAGGCTGCTCCCCTCTCAGGGGGAGGTGATCAAAGAGCAGGCCAATCAGTTTATGTCAGAGGCAGTCCCTCTTCCCAGTACTATGGAACCCACTTGGACACTGAACTGCCATGGGCTACATCTGTGCAGGGGTTCTAGGTTATCTCCATGCATGGTACTTGTTGGAGTATAAGTCTCTGGGAAGACCCCTGTGTTCAAATTTCTGGTTCTGTTGCTCTCCTTGTGGAGTTCCTGTCCTCTCCAGATCTTACTATTTCCCACTTCTTACTTAAGATTCCATGCACACTGCCCAAGAGTTGGCCACAAGTCTCAGCGTCTGCTTTGATAGTCTGCAGGGCAGAGCCTTTTAGAGGCCCTCTGTGGCAGGTTCCCAGCCTGTTTCCTGTTTTCTTCCTCCTCTGATGTCCTTCCTCTTTGCCTTTCGGGATGGGGATTGAGCATTTTAGTCAGGGTCCTCTCTTGATTAGTTTCTTTATATGTACAGATTTCAATAGGTTCATCATATATTACATGTCTATATGATTAAGTATATACCGTGTGTGTCTTTCTGCTTCTGGGACAGCTCACTCAGGATGATCCTTTCCAGGTCCCACCATTTACCTGCAAATTTCATGATTTCCTTATTTTTCATTGCTGAGTAATATTCCATTGTGTAGATATACCACAATTTCTGCATCCATTCTTCAGTTGAGGGGCATCTGGGCTGTTTCCATCTTCTGGCTATTACAAACAAAGCTGTTACAAGCATGGTTGAGCAAATGTCCTTATTGTGTACCTGAGCCTTTTTTGGATATATGCCTAGGAGTGGTATGGCTGGATCTTGAGGAAGCGCTATTCCTAGTTGTCTGAGAAAGCTCCAGATTGATTTCCAGAGTGGTTGTACAAGTTTACATTCCCACCAGTCCCCTTTCTCCACAGCCTCTCCAGCAAGTGTTGTCACTTGAGTTTTTCATCTTGGCCATTCTGATGGGCGTAAGGTGAAATCTCAGGGTCGTTTTGATTTGCATTTCCCTAATGGCTAATAAGGTTGAGCATTTCTTTGAGTGTTTCTCTGCCATTCGATATTCCTCTACAGAGAGTTCTCTGTTTAGCTCTGATCCCCATTTTTTAATTGGATTACTTGGTTTGCTGCTTTTCAGCTTCTTTAGTTCTTTATATATACTGGGTATTAGCCCTCTGTCAGATAAAGGGTTGGTGAAGATTTTTTCCCAATCTGTAGGTAGTCGTTTTGTTTTGATGACGGTGTCCTTTGCTTACAGAAGCTTGTTTCTTGATTATGGATGCTATCTGACTAGCTGCCTGAAGTTTTGGTGCTGTGACTTTGCTGTAGTGGTTGACTATAACCTTGAGCTGTGACCTTGGTCAGTATTTTTATCTGAACAGGAAAAGTAATGAAGGTGCTGGGTAAACTACTTGTAAAAGGAGTTGTCCCATGAGGACTGTTGGGAAATGGGGACAAGGCTCAGTGCTGGAGTCCCGTGTGTTCATCTTTTCCCTTAAGGGCAGCCACAGTGTTCCTTGTGGGGGATCTGGGAGTAAGGAATTCTGACTAATTGCATTTCCCTTTCGGCTTTCAGACCATCATTAGAATATGCCTTGATCTGTAAGGTTAAGTTTCTGATTTATTTCTCACAACACACTAAACTTGAATGGCTCTTTCAAAGAGCCATTGGATGTTGGAGAGTAGCACTCATGGAGAGCTAGCTTTTCCTGCTTCAGCTATACCTCCTGCCAGACTGCAGTGAGCTGTTTCCGGCGCCGAGGGTGGGGCGTCGTGTCTCTGAGCTTCTTGAAGGTAGAAATGAGATCAGAATGCCCGAGTAAGGAAACACAAGAGCCTATGACAAGCTCCATGTGGATTTGGACTCTCCTGTCCATCAGGGTAATTTTCATCACCTGGAGGAGTGTGTGGTTGAGGGCTCTGCTGAGGGCTATGGAAGGAGGGCAAACTGAACTTCAAATATTTTCCACATTCCATCACCTCTCGTTAGAGGATCCTAGGTGCCTACGCCTTGCATACAGAATCCTCAGCATGGAAGAGTGACAGAAATGCTGACAGTGATGTGGAACTGCTAGTCTTTTCTTTTTCCCTCGGAAGCTCTGGCAAGGGACTTCCGTTCTCATTTCTTCAGTGGTATAAATTAAGTAGTCTTTCACTGTTTGCTTTCTTTATTTCCTCCTTTATTAGTGAAAGATTTTTCTCCTTGGACCATATTTGATTTACTACTTGAGGTGCAGGGCTATGGCAGGTGATGTTAATGAACTGGCTGATCCTTAAATAGCATAGGTCCCATGGACAGAACCACTGCTTTTAGCCCGTTTGTGAGGAGGAGTGTTCACAGGTGATCCCATTTGAAAGGTACTAAGATGCTCCTCCTCCTGTCATGAGTTGGGAATGATGCCCCACAGTAGAGAAACTTCCTTTAGACCGGAATCATTAGTCATGATGCATTAAACTTAGGTTGAATCAAAATGAAGAATGGCCATGGCAAAATCTTGATTATCGGAAAGTTAGTCATTTGTTCTCTGAGTCAGCTTAATGGTGTATAATGTTCACATCACTTTCTCTTGGGGCTGGGCCAAGGAGCTGGCACGATTGCCAGTGTTTTAGCAATGAGCTAATCGGCCCTTGGCTTCCATAGTCCCAGCCAAGAGTTTCTCTGGAATTAGTGATGTCACTGCTTTAGACTTAAGCTCTCATGGAGATTTTCTTTTTCCTTCTCTTTCTTTTTAAAAGTTTTTTAATTTAAAAAATAATCATTTTTTTGTGTGTGTGATGTTTTGCCACCATGTATGTATGTGTACCGCATGCATGACTAGCGTCTGAGGAGCCAATAGTCCCGAGATGGTTGGGAGCCAAGGTGTGGGTGTTGGGAACCCAACCCAGGTCTTTGCAAGAGCAGCAAATGCTCTTAACTGCTGAGCCATCGTACTGTGGAGAGCTTACAAATGGCTACTCCCCCTAAAAAAAAAAGGATTACCCCTTCCCCAGCAGCTGCTTCTTTCTTTCCCCATCTTTTTGTTTGTTTGTTTTTGTTTTTGTATTTCGAGAGAGGGTTTCTCTGTAGCCTTGGCTATCCTGGGCTCAAACTCACAGTGATCCACCTGCTGCTGTCTCCCCTCCCCCCCTTTTAAAAAGCTTTTTATCCTCAGTATTATTTTACCTTCAGTATCACCACCGCCCCCACCACCTTGACATTATGTGTGTTCTACTGTTCCCTTCCCACCTTAAGCCTCTTCCGCTCCCTGCTCTCAGGAGCTCTTTCTAGCTTTCTGATCTCTGTAGATACTCCAAATTAAACACACAGTGTTGAAGGTAGGATCCTGGTATCAGACAGAACAGTAAAATTCCATTGTGATTGAAATCAGGGATGGTGATACTGCCAGCTGTCTTGTTTTGTCTATTCTGGGTCTCTTGTGATTCCATATGCGACTTATCATTGTTTTATATATTTCTATGAAGAATGGAACTACAATTTTGATTGAGAGTACATTGAATCTGTAGGTTACTTTTAGTAGGGTGGCCATTTTGAGAGTATTAGTTTTTTCTGATCCATGTGAATCGGAAATGTTTCCATCTACTGTTTTTCTCAGTTCCTTCTTCATTGTCTTAAAAGTTTTCAGTATAAAGGTTTTTCCACTTCCCAGGCCAGGTTTATCCAACAGCTTTTAGTTTTTGAGGCTATTGTGAATGTGATTTTTTCCCCCTGATTTCTTTCTCAGTGTTTTTGTCTTTGGCATGTAGGAAGGTTACTGATTTTATCCTGACAATTAGATAAAGTTGTTTTATCAATTATAAGACCCTTTTTTTGTATCTATTGAGATGACCATGATTTTTGTTATGTAGTCCACTTATGTAGCTTATTACATTTATTGATTTACATATATTAAATGGTCCTTGCATTTGTGGAATAAACTCAGCTTGATCATGGTTAATTATCTTTTTGATGTGTTACTGAGTTTGGCTGGTAAATATTTTGTTGAGAAAAATTTTATCTGTGTTTCCCAGGGAAATTGTTCGTAATTCTCTCTGTGTGTTTATCAATTTTTGGTACTAGGACAATATTAACTTCATAAAAAGAGAGTATAACTTTCTTATTTGGAGATTTTAAATGACTGCTTCAATATCAGTGTTTGTTTATCTCATCTTGGCTTAATTTTGGTAGGTCATAGGCATCTAGAAATTCACCTGTTTTAGACTTCCAAATTTAGTAGAAGACCTAATTATTTTCTGAATTTTTATTGGTCTTCTGTTTTAATGGCTCCTCTTTCATCTCTAATTTTATTAAATTGGCTGTTCACTTTTTTCTTTCGGTGGTTTGGCTAAAGTTTTGTCAATATTGTTTATTGTCAAAGAGCCAACTTTTGGTTTCACTGTTTTGTTTTGTTTTGTTTTTTCTTCCCATACATTAATTTCTGATGTGATCTTACAATTTCTTTCTGTTTGCTGACTTGAGATTTGGCTTGTTCTTTTCCCAGGTTCCTAAGGTATATCTATAGGTTATTCATTTGGCATCTCTCTGACTTTCTAATGTTGGTTACTCACAACCATAACTCTCTTGCGCCTGATTTGTGTCCCATAGTTTTTAGTATGTTGTGTTTTCATCTTCATTTGATTCTCTTCACTCAGTAGTGTGTTTAATCTTTGAGTTGGTGTTGTATGGTTTCTCTTGCTATTGTTTGTAGATTTATTCCGTTGTAATCAGAAGGGATACAAGGGATTATTTTTTATTTGTGTCCTATATATGATCTATTTTACAGAAGATTCCATAGGCTGATTATATGAATGTGCATTCTGTAGTGTTGGGATGGAATGTTCTGTAGATGTCTATTAAGTTCATTTGCTCTAGGGTGTCATTTAATTCAAGTATTTTTATTTTCATTCCCAGCACCCACATGGCAGCTCACAATTGGCCTGTAACTCCAAGATCTGAATCCTCACACAGACACACATGCAAACAAGATACCAAAGCATGTAAAATAAGAATAAATAAATTATAAAAAGTATTTTTATTTTCTGTCAGAATGACCTGTCAGTTGGTGAGGAGTACTGAAGTCACCCTCTCCTGTTGTGCAGGTGATCAGTGGATTTCCATCTAGTAGCTTTATGACAGTGGATGGACCTGTGTTTGGGGCATGTCTGTTCAGAATTATCCTCTTGATGGATTGTTTCCTCAGTCAGTATGAAGTGACCTTCTCAGTAGGTTTGGTGTGATGTCTGTTTTGTCAGGTATTAGAGCAGTGACACCTGCTTGATTTCCAGGTTCATTAGCTTGGAGCAGCTTTTTTCTGTCCTTTTACCCAAGATAGTGTGTTGTTTAGGTAGTTTCTCTCTCTCCTTCTTTCCTCCCCCTCTCTTCTTCCCCCTCCCTCTCTCTCCAGCCCTCTGCCTCCCTCCTTCTCTCCCTTTCTTCTGTCTTTCCCTCCATTCCTCTCTCCCTTTCTTTCCTCCTATCCTTCCCTCCCACCCTACCTCCCTTTCTAACTTGACAGATACTAGAGTTATCTGGGAAGAGGAACCTTAATTGAGAAAATGCCTCCATAAGATTAGTCTGTAGATGGGGATTGTCTTTCTTTAAAAAAAATTATTTATGCATTTACATCCCAAATGCACCCCTCTCCTCTCCTCCCAGTCTCACCCTCCCACCCTCTTTTCCTCCTTTCCTCCCCCTCCCCCTCAGAAAAGGGGAGCCCTGCCCCTTACCACCTTCCCCAGGCACATCCAGTCAAGATCCAGTGCATCCTCTTCCACTGAGGCCAGACAAGGCAGCCCAGCTAAGGGGCAACTTATCTACCCGCAGGGAACTGAGTCCACATCAGTGACAGCCCCACTAGCCCCATTTGCTAGGGGACCCACATGAAGACCAAGCATTTTCTTACTTGATGTGGGAGGGGCCAGCACATGATGGGTGGTACCACCCCTGGGCAGGTGACCCTGAGTTGTATTAAAGCAGGCTAAATAAGCCATGGGGAGCAAGCGAGTGAGCAGCACCCCTCCATGGCCTCTGCTTCAGCTCCTGCCTTGAGTTCCTGAGCTGACTTCCCTTCGTCATGGGCTTAAAGTTTCAAGGAGCTCTTTCCTCTCAAGTTGGTTTTTTGGTCAGCATTTTTATGACAGTATTGGAAACCAAACTAAATCAGATAGTGTCTGTCTTTTGTACTGAGGTATGTTGTCTGGGGTCAGCAAATAAATGGTTTCTACTTTTTGATCCATTACTACTCTTGTCTTTTGAATCAGGAACTGAGACCATTAGTATTATTGAAAGGTTTATATTGACTGGTGTGTGTGTGTGTGTGTGTGTGTGTGTGTGTGTGTGTGTACACGCGTGTGCTTTACTCTCTGGTCTTACTACAATTTTAGGGTGATTTATTCATTCTCCTGGCCCGCACAGATAGATATACATGCAGAAATACCATGGAGATATAAAAACAACAACTAACAACCTATAACTTAAAAAGAATACTTACTGGAGTAAATAGCTGGCACAGTTACTCGGAGTTGAAAGGTGAAGTTCTCAGATTCCTGTGACTCTAGTGGGCTTCACTTGGTCCCATATGCAGGGAGGGCGGCTGGGAACTGTTGGGCACTGCAGCTTCAGGGTGGGTTCTGGTGGGTGGGAGAGGGGAGGCTGTGGGTCTTTTCCTGGTTGCTCCTGTGGGCCTGCGCACTCCGTTGTGGCCTCTTCCGGCCTCTTCTGGTCCTCGAGTCAGGCCGCATCCTCCATTCTCTCCTGAGTAGCTTTGTTGGCCTGGGCTGGCCGGAAGGTTTGTGTGGAGGGGCTTCCAGCTAGGCTGGGATTTTCGGCTCTCTTGCCTGATTTGCTGCCAAGATCGTTAGGTTTGTTCACAGACTTCTTTTCCAGGATAAGAACGTTCTGTGTGTTGTCTTTGCTGTTTTCTCTCACTGAGTTTCAGTGGTGAGGCTTGTAATTTTTACCCAGAAGCCTTAGGATCTTATTTTTGAAACCCTTATGCACGTAACTTTTAGGGTTACCAAAGGCATGCTTGACTTTAATTCATTCGCCCCCTCATGGTACCTGGCTCCAGCCATGGCTTCTTAACTGAAAAAACAAACGGATTTTGTGTGTATGAGCACTTTGCCTCCACATACACATGTGCACCATATGGATGCAGAGGTCGGAAGACGCCGTCTGATCCAGGGCGGTCGTGGGTGAAAGCATCTGTGTGAAGACCTGAGGTTAGACCCCAGAACCCATGTACCGCTGGACAAAGTAGCACGTGCCTGCGATCTGTCGTAAGAGCCAATGTTTCTTGCTTATTTAAGGTGTCCTGTGGAACATCCAGCCAACATAAAATTATTAAACAATTTGCATATTTTACTATTAGAAAAGGAAATGGACAATGTCATAGTGACTCCTACTAGATTCCCAGTTTTCCTTCCTTTAAGATTAAAGAATAATAATATTTGCTTATACCTACCAGGCCTCTAAAATTATAATTTCTATCAAGTCTGACCTTTTGTTTCTATCACTATTATTAACAATACTTGGTACATGGAAAAAAGAAAATTCAGTTTAGAAGTTAAAATACTAGATTGACATTTGATTCCTCTGTAATATAAATATAATTTCCCATTTACTTTCTCAAACTGAAATCTGGTCTAATATTAACACAATAGAAGATAACAAGTTATCATCTATAAGTAAGACTTAGATATTAAACACCAGTCTTCTCTCAAAGTAAGGGCTAGCCTCTTCATATCAGCTGATAGCTGTAATTTCAAACTGGCTAAAATATTACTAAAACGAAAAGATAGTATTTTTGTTGTTGTTTTGTTTTGTTTTGTTTTCAAGACAGAGTTTCTCTGTGTAGTGCTGGCTGTCATGTAACTTTCTTTATAGACCAGGCTGGCCTGGAACTCACAAAGACCCACCTACCTCTGCCTACTGAGTGCTGGGATTAAAGGCGTGCACCACCAAGCCCAGCTGATTCTTGTTTTTTGATAATAAATTCTTTTAAACACCACAAATATAAAGTATTTCATAGAGTACAAAAAATGCAGGGAGCTGGGCGCGGTGGCACACGCTTGTAATCCCAGCACTCTGGGAGGTAGAGGCAGGTGGATCACTGTGAGTTTGAGGTCAGCCTAGTCTACAAAGTGAGTCCAGGACAGCCAAGGCTACACAGGGAAACCCTGTCTTGAAAAACAAAACAACCCCCCCCCCAACAAAACTGGAAGGGTTTTTATTACTGTTGCAATCTCCTCACTTGTTTTGGGTCTGTATTGGTTGTTGACCTTTTGGTTTATTTTTGGTGGTTTGGCTGAATGTAGAAATTTATTCATTTCTTTTCCAGCTTTAATGAAGTACAGGTTTAAAAAGTATTCCTGTATAATAGCCTTTGATGTCTGTTGTAATGTTTACCTGTTTGTTTCTGATTCTGATCATTTGGGTCCTCTCTTTCTTTTGGTTAAATGGACTGTCAATCTTTATTTTCTCAAAGAACCAGTTTTTAGATTCATTGATTCTTTGTATTATTATTGTTGTTGTTCCTGTTTCATTGATTTCTGGTTTGATTTTCATTATTTTGTGCTGTTTGGATTGGGTTGGTTTGGATTTGGTTTGCCTGTTTTAAGTTATATTTCATTGTGGTGAGATGGGGATACAAGGAGTTATTTCAGTCTTTTTGAATTTGTAGAGGTCTGTTTTGTGCTCCAGGATGTGGTCTATTTTAGAATACCTTCTATGTGCTGCTGAGATGAATGGATATTCTTTAGTGTTTGAATGGAATATTCTGTAGATATGTTAGGTCCACTGGATATCTGATGTCAATTAAATTATGATGTTTTTCTGTTTATTTTTTCATCCAGACGGCCTGTCTGTTGGATAAAGTGGGGGTATTGGAATCACTTACTATTAATGGATTAATGTCTGCAAATCCAGTAGTAAATTTTTTATGAAACTGGGTGCACTGGTGTTTGGTGCATCCTTGATTAGAAGGAGGTGTCCCTCCCTATGTCTCCTGATCCATTTTAAATTGGCACCTATTTTGTCAGATTTTAAAATAGTGATACCTGTTTGCTCCCTGGTCCCATTTGATTGAACTACTTTTGCGCATCCCTTTACTCTTAAGGTGGCACCTATTGTTAAAGGTAAAATGTGTTTCTTGTAGATAACGGATAGATGGATTTTGTTTTTTGATCCACCCAGTGAGCCTGTGTGTGTTAATTTTGGTCATTGTGCTGTTGATTTTTGATGTTGTTTGTTCTCAGTGGTACTTTGTGTGTTTTTTTTTTTTTAATTTTACTTATATTTCTTTTATGTGCATTGGTGTTTGCCTGCATGTATCTCTGAAGTTACTAGATCTCCTGGAACTGGAGTTACAGACAGTTATAAGCTTCCATTGAAGGTGCTGGGAATTGAGCCTAGGACCTCTGGAAGAGCAAACAGTGTTCTTAACCACTGAGCCATCTCTCCAGCCCCAGTACTTTGTATTTTTAATAATTATGGATTTGTATTCCTGTCCACAGTCTCTTGGCAATGCTCATTCCTCTCTTCAGCCCAAAATACTGCTTCCAGTATTTTCTTTAGGTTTGGTTTGTTGGATATAAACTTTTAGGCTGTTTCTATAGTGAAAAGTTTTTCTTTTTTCTTTCTTTTTAAATTTTGAATAATTTTGCTGAGATATTAGTGTAGGCTGAAATCATAGTCCTTTAGGATTTGGCATGCATTGCTCCAGGCCCTTTCGGATTTCAAAGTTTCCATTGAGAAATCAGATGCTATTCTAATGGGTTTTCCTTATATGTGACTTGTGTTTTCCTCTTTCAGCTTTCCATACACTTTCTTTGTTACGTATACTTAATGTTTTAATTATGATATGCTGTGGGGATTCTGTTTTTCTTGTCTATTTGGTGTCTGTGTGTTTCTTATATCTAGGTGTCTTTCCTTAGTTTTGGGGAAGATCTTGTCTGGTCTATGCCATTCACTTGGAATTCATCTTCCTCATATGCCTGTAATTCAAGGTTTTTTTGTTTTTGTTTTTTTTTTTTTTCATGATGCTCATTTTCTGTATTCTCCTTTCTTGTAGATTTTGCTGTTAAATTTAATATTTTTTTGTTTCAGCTTGAGTCCTTGTCAACGTTTCTATCTCCTTATTGAATTCTGTTCCAGTCCTGGAATATCTTTGTCATTTCCAACAGCCTTATGTTTTTGTTTTCTTGGGTATCACATAGGTGTTCATTCTCTTTATTTCTTCTTAACTTTTGCAGTATAGAAACTGGCTACAGGTACCCAATAGAGCCCTTGCCTTCAGGCTAAAGAGAATCTGGGCTGCTATATCTGTTCAGAATTGATAAAACCATCAAGGTGTTTTTTGTTTCCCAGGGGCTCATTGTGCAATCAGTTCTGAATTTTTAGTCTTCATGTTTAAAAGTCCCTTATAATAGTGTATGTCTTTTTTTAATAGACAGGGATTATATAGTTTTTACATTAAAAAAAAATAGAATTCCAAGTGTGTATCTTATAAGAAGAGAATATTTTTTTCCAAAAGGGGTAGATCGTATATGAAAGATAAAGCTATAGTGGATTTTCCAATTTATTAGTATTATTTGTATATTTTTGCCTTTCTACAACATATTTCATTGTGTATTTAAGAGGCCAAGTTTTTATAAATATATTTAAATACTTAAGAGTATGAATATGGGTTTCCCAAGGGAAAGTGGCCTTTTCACGTGGAGATTTCAAATATAGCATAGCTTAAAATTTATGTAGCTTAATTTTTTTTATTTGATCTAAATTTTTATTTTAAGTGTATGAGCGTTTTGCCTGCCTGTATTTATGTATACCTTATATGTGGCTGGTGCCTGCTAAGGTCAGAATAGCATGTCAGTTCCCCTGGAACTGAAGTTACAGATGGTTATGAGCCATCATGTGGTGCTGGGAAAACCCAGGTCCCCTGGAAGAGCAGCTATTGATCTTAACTACAGCTCCATCTCTACAGCTCCCTTTTGTAGCTTTTGTCTTAAAATAGACCAGGTATTATGTGAGATTTTCTGAGGAGCTATCAGATAACGAACCAATGGCAGATCAAAATAGTGATTTTTCTGTTGTCTGATTTGTCAAGCAGTGAGTTTATTGCTGTTACTTGTAGGAGCACAGGTGTGGGGTTCTAGCAGAAGAATGGACAACTCAAAGCCAACCGAATCACCAAAAAGTCCACCCAAGTGTGAATTATAACAAGAGCTGCAACTGTGGACCTCTGGAATGACATTCAGGCAGCTCAGTAGGTTGGGGTGTCTTCCAGACAGCTGGCTTGGTCGGAGAGTCTCTTCTCTAGCAGTTGTTTACTGCTTCCATAATCGTGTGGTGTGGAGGGGGTCTTGTATACATTCTTAGTTTTAGGAACTTCTTTTTTTTAAAAAATTTTTATTTAACTTTTATTAAATACACTATATTCCTTTTGTATCCCCCCATAAGTCCCTCCCTCCTCCCCTCCCGGTCCCACCCTCCCCCCCTTTCTGCATGCATGCCTCTCCCCAAGTCCACTGATAGGGGAGGTCCTCCTCTCCTT
>REGO01000603.1:110978-124002 GCA_010120015.1 Rhombomys opimus
AATGGCTGTAAAGGCCTGAATGATCATGGCTGCATTACACTGTTGTGAGACTCTAACCTTGCATATACACCACAGGCAAACCAAGGCGACCAACACCAGAAGGCCTGCTAATGCTCCCATGCCCACCCATTCCTTCAGATGATTCATGGCTGCAGCAATAGTTTTAGGAACTTCTTAAGCCTTGTGAGTTGTTTACTTCCTGAGTCTCATGAGCCTCTCCCCTCCTTTCTGGAGGGAATGTTTCAATTTAGAACTTTCTGAAACTTAGGGAATTGTCCTCCAAGATAGATGCTTCAGTATGGAAGGAAATTGTACAACACTTCACCTTCCTTCCTGCTCATTATTTATTTATTTTTGACACAGAGCCTCATTATGTATATATACACACATATATGTATATACATATATACATACACACAACTTTTCACATAGACCAGGCTGGCCTCAAACTCACAAAGATCTACTTGTCTCTGCCTTCCAAGTGCTGGGATTACAGGTGTATAGCACCATGCTCAGCTTCACTCTTACTTGGTTGATACAGACACTGTCTAAGGATAGACACTAGACTGCAGTGCCACAGCATCGCTCATTTGTTTTGCCAGCGGTTATGTGTCTCTGTGGTACACCATGTATTGGAAAAGGCAGTTTCATTCCATAACCAGTTGCTACTGACAGAAACAGTAATCTCTTGGTATAAGCACAAATGTGTAGATTTAATAGGCATGTCAGATCCATTTAAGGAAACAGCAGTAGTGGCCTTCACACTGGGACCTATGATTTCCTAGCCATATGTTTTTGTCCTGGCTAGTGCCTGACATATTTTATCCTGTGAAGTGGGCATTAAAGCCAGTTAGAAAGCTGTTTGTTAGATCATGAAAGCTCTTCTACCATTGCACCAGCAGGCGCCTGTTGCCTGGTATTTTGGCACCATGGCCTTTAACATTCATGGCTGAAGAGGGATGTTGATGTCAGTTTCTTCCTAGCAGCCTGCACAGCACCTTCTGGCACTATGGAGGCCAGCTAGTAAGGAGGGAGTTTCCAGGTCAGTTGCTACATTACACCTAACAATTTTTCCTTTTATATACAATTTTGCTCTATTATGAGGCAAAGCTGGAGGAAGCAAGGGCACAGAAGCTAGATGAGAATAGAGAATTAAGGATCGAGTTTTCAAAATTTATCTTTAGTTCTGACATAACCTCTAAATTTAAAAAATAATTTATTATTTATTTTTTACATCTTTTAAAGATGCAATTTCTAGAGTTTTATTTGTAAGTTGCCAAATTTATTGTTTGTTGTCTTTAGATGTTTTAAAATTCCAGTTAAATAGGGTGCTCATTATGTTTTTTAAAAATTCTTTTGCCTATGATTAGTTAAGCATACAAACAACAGCAACAACAATTTAGAGATATTAGATAATGTTCCCTGTTGAGTGAACCAAACCATAAAGCCGAGTTCCCTTGAGTTAGATGCTGTATTAGTTATTTTCCATCACTATGGTAAGACACCATGACCAGAAGCAGCCTAGGGAAGGAAGGTCTTATTAGGGCTTTCCAGTCCAACACACTGGGAAACATGGCACGAGTGTCAGGCATGGTGGCAGCAACAGGAAGTGGAGCACTCGCATCTCAGCCTCAAGCCTGGAGCAGAGGGAAAGTGGAAGTGAGGTAGGCCTTTAAATTCTCCAAGCTGACGTTCAGTGACATACTTCCTCCCCAATCAGTGGTATCAGCTGGGGGACCAAGTGAGCCCCAGTGGAGGACAACCTCATTCAAACCACTGCAGATGAGACTTCCTGACCCTCGTGTCCAGCCACCTTTCAAAAGATACTTGCAAGTTGAATAGACACACTCATCAAACATAAAATCAGCTAGAGTTGGAATACCGGTTTTTCTTCATACATCCCTTCCTTTGTACTAAGATATTGGATGAGGGGCCAGAGAAAAGGACGGAATGTTAGCAGATTAACAAAGTAAAAGGTCAGACGCCAAAAATGGTTTCAAAGCAAACAGGCAACATTGATACTTCAAACCAAATGCTTTTAAAGCAAACCAAGACAGACACCTAACAAACAGGATGCAAAAGTCAGCATGGAATAAACAAATAGACAGACACAAAAGCGGAGAGAGATCCAGAACCACTGAAAGAAATCACAACATTCACCCGAAGTAGCAGCCCAGGATGGTTGGGTACAAGGGGCCCATGCTGGTACCTGGCTCTGATGCAGGTGACTTCTTTAGTGAAAAACTGATTTTGAGATCCTGCATTGAGGCTACTGTTAAGTACACAAACAAGCACAGCTCCAAATATCAAAGGGGACAAGAGAGAGTTTATTCCTGAGCCATATATGTGTGATCATGGCTTGGTAAAACATTTAGTTTACTTCATATTCCATGTTCCAATGCGGTAACAATTCCATGAATTCTTTGTAGCAACAGAACAAATAAAGTTGTAAAGATACTTTTAAAATACGGTGGGTATATCAGGTAGGTGGGACAGAGCAGCATGGGGGATTCTGTTAAAAGACCTCGGATGCTGCTGTGATAATAGTCGTGCTTTTGAGTTGGTGGAAGTGCGGGGTCTGTTTCTGAACTTTAAAAGATTTACCTCATCAATAATCACAAGGATGCCAGGTCACATGCAAAAGTAGACAATTTGTGGTTTATCTGCAAATACATGATTATATAGAAAGTTCATGGATCTACAACAAAATGTACAATAATTAGTGACTCATCAATTTTTACAATAAAAGATAAACTTAAAAAGTTAATTTTATTTTTGTGTGTTATCAGCATCTGAACACCAAAATTTAAAATAGTGAACAATCACTGAAAAATGAGGACATATTTAGCCACACATCTACATAAAAGCATAGGATTTGATGCTAAAAACTTTAAAATGTTGATAAATAAAATTGGAGTACAGCTAAAAAAAGTGAAGAGACATACAATATTCATGGAGTGGAAAAAAATCTGTCCAACTTAAAGATTTACTTTTTTTTTCTAGACAGGGTCTCACTATGTATTCCCAGATGATCAGAAATTCTCAAGAGACCCACCTGCCTCTCCTCTCAAGTCCTGGGATTAAAGGCTTATACCACCATGCCCATACAAGACTTACTTTATAGCTATGTGGTAAAAATTATGTGGTACTCTTCAAAAGTGAGACACACATTTGTGTTGCAGAATAGGAGATCCAGTATATACTGCAGGAGTTTCTCTGAATAATTTTTTGAAAAATAAGTTTTTCAAGTCCTAAAGCAAATAAGTGGAGGCAAGACCTTACCAACAAATGGTGTTAGAACAATTTTTCATAAGTTGAAAATGTGTCTATCTGTTTCTCACTTCATTATAGAGTTAACTCAAAATGGATGTCAGACTCAATCTAAAATTACAGAAGTTCAAAACTCAAGGAAAAGAATAGGGAATTTTATACCTGATATCAAACTTTATCTGTAGGAGAAAAATTAATTAAACCTTATCAAAATTAAAAAGGTTGTATTAAAAGGATGAAAAGATAATTTTATGCAGGGAAAATATTTTAAAATCATATACCTGAGAAAAGAGTGGTCCTATAACATATAAAGAACTCTCAAAACTCTGCAGTAGAAAAATAAAAGGATTTAATAGAGCTAGAATACAACTAGGGACATTTTATCAAAAGGGATATACAAATGGCACATAGCAAGTGAAAACATCTTCCATATAATTGACTTTTTGGGAAATGCAAAGACATACCGACATACACTTAACAGAATGGATAAGATAAAAGAAAAATGTAGCAACAGCAAATGGTAGCACATGATAGAAGTGGATTTTTCATGCATTGCTATTGGGTAACTTGGGACAGCTCTCTGGAAAACAGTTTAAATCTAAATAGCAGTTACCATGCAAGCTAACTGTATATCTTATCCCTGAGAAATGAAAGTTATGTGTTGTAGTAAATAAAAATGAATGGTAGGCTATATATTATTTATTATTTGCCCTATAATTATCACAGCAGTATTATTTAACCTGCTGTCACAAATAATAAGACACAGATATCTGTTAGATTTTATAATTGCCTTATTACCTTGGACTGGGCAGATATTTCTACCTACACTGTCTCAGTAACCTCACCATTCACTTAGCCCCTATCCAATGCCATCCCCCTTAGCCATCCTTATCTTCCATCCATAATCTTATAAATATTTGCTTATATTTTCATTTTGGTCTTTTCTCCATCCATACCATCCTCAGAGTCCTTCCTCCTGGCCCATGTGGTTCCTTCTTCATGCTAATTCATCATGGGGTCCTCCTTCCTTCTCCTGTCTTTCCTTCTGTTTTCCCTGATTTTCCTGTCCTCAAAAGCATGGGAACGTGAACCACACCTACCCCTTTTTGCCCTGCCCAGGTATAGGCCTTTAATCCACCAATAAAGCATAATGTCTTAGGCAGGTTTACAAAATGAGGATAGGTGTATCTGGGCAGTAACCAGATCTTGAGGGCCAGTAATTAGCATCAAAATAAAGCATCAGAACAACCCCCAACAGTTGTGTTTATTGAAAACCTATTCACACATTACAGTATGTCCATTCAAGTAGCCAGAAATGGGGAAAGACCTGGGTAGGTGTTCTTCCATGGATGAACAAATAAGTAAACAGATAAACATATCTGTGACATTGAACATGCCCAGTGCTCAATAAAATGGACTCAACTTAAAATAGATTGCCCTAGTGAATTCCCAGAAAAATGAACCGAGAAAAAAATTGATCCCTAGTCCTATTTCAGTGTCATTGAAATCGGGCAGTCCCGTTTTAGTGTCTTTGAAATTGGCGTTATGGACACGGAGAGCAAATGAGAGGTTGTGAAAGATTAAGGAATGGTTTTCAAAGGGATGTGGTGATAGCTATGAGAGAATCATGGTATTTCCTTGAGGGAACGTTTTGAGCCTTAACCATGCTAGTGTTGATATCTTCGCTAAGATATTAATGTTGTCTTAGGAGGAAAATGGGTTAGGGGTATATGAAGTCTCTCTCCGTTGTTTCTGCAATTGCATGTGGATTATAGTTACCTCAAAAATCAAAAGTATGGTTATAAAATCAGTTGCTTGATGGTGTCTCTCTGATGACATCCTAGTAAACGGGAAATGCAAAGTAGAGGAAGGTCAGGTGACTGAGAGGCCATAGCATCTCAGGACAAGGGACCATGCTCGAAAGGCCCTTGAAGGCCTTTACAGTGGGAGAATTTGGCTTTTCTTTAGGTAGAAACCATTGCAGGATTATTAACAGATTATGAATGGACTGGACCCTCACAGGATGACTTTACCTGCTATTGCAGGGGACCAGGAAAGAAGAAGACACCTCCTGTTGGGTGGTCATTCCATTAACTGGGCAGGGGGAGGCATCATGGTGCTTTTTTCCCAGGGTAGCAGCAGTAGAGACACGAGGGGAGTGAGTTGCAGGTATGGTTTGGAGCATGGTTTTCAGGGCTTGTTTAAAAACTTGGATGTCTCTCACAAGAATACACTACACAACCATGAGGTATATGCAGAGGGCCTACGGACCCATGATTGCTACTCCAGTGCCTGTGAGCCCTGCTTAGATGATTCTGTGGGTTGTGTTCCCATGGTGTCCTTGATCCCTCTGGCTCCCATAGTCCTTCCTCCCCCTCTTCTGTGGGGTTCCCCTAGCTCCACTTAGTGTTTGGCTGTGGGTTTCTGCATCTGCTTCTCATCAGTTGCTTGATGGTGTCTCTCTGATGACAATTGTACTGGGTACAAATCTATGAGTATAGCAGAATATCATTAGGAATCAGGGTATCTCTGACTCTTCTGCTTGTGCTTGGGACCCTTTTTCCCCCTACTGGGTTGCCTTGTCTGGTCTTGACATGAGGATTTTTGCCTAGTCTTACAATAAGCTGTTATGTTATTTTCAGTTGATAAGCCTAAGAGGCTTGTCTGTCTGTCTGTCTGTCTGTCTGTCTTTCTTTCTTTCTTTCTTTCTTTCTTTCTTTCTTTCTTCCTTCCTTCCTTCCTTCCTTCCTTCCTTCCTTCCTTCCTTCCTTCCTCTCTCTCTCTCTCTCTCTCTCTCTCTCTCTCTCTTGGTTCTTAAAGAGAAATGGAGGAGGAGTGGATCCAGACAAGAGGGGCAGTGTGTGTATGTGTATGTGTCAGGGGCAGGAAGGGGCAGACTGGGAAGAGTGGAGAGAGGGAAACTGCAGTTGGTATGTAATGTATGAGAGAGGAATAAGAAAAAAAAGAAGTAAGTGTATAAGTGAGATGTACAGAGATTATTAAATACAGTGTTGCTACAAAAACACAACTCTCAAAACAAAACAAGAAACAAAAACAAAACAAAAAACAAGACAAACAAAAGTTTGGATATGCAGAGCCGTAGGATGACCTGGCAGGACATGTCGGATTGGAGATAGCAGTGGGAACTGCCCTGAGTTTGATTTTTAGGAGAAGGTTAGGATGTGGTTAGAAGCTTAGGACTGATTTCCACTTGCCAGATAGACAGGGAATACAGGAACCAACACCCAGGACAAGAACATATCAAACTTTGGAGGCACTGGCCTTGGAAGTGTGGCGTTTCTGGGGGCCTGGTGAGGGTCAGGCTTGCTCTAGGGTGAAGCAAGTCTGGAGGAAGGGAGGGCAGCTTGTGACAGCGCCGATAACCATACTGAGGGTTAACGTAGCTCATGGTTTTCCGCCAGAGAAGAGATAGGAGGGCCTGGGAAATGGCTTACTGGGTAAAGGGATTGCTATGCAAGTATGAGACCTGAGTTCAATTCTCCCGCACCCACATGTAAGCTGGGAGAGCATGCCTATATAATCCCACCATTGTGGGGAGCAGGAGGATGCCTGGGGCTTGCTGGCCAACCATTCTAGCCCAAACAGTGACCTTCAGGTTAGGTGAGAGACGCTGCTTCAAAAAATAAGGTGGAGAAGCAACGGAGGACATCTCAACCCCTGGCCTCCACAGCCTCACAAAGGTAAGCACACCCAATAGTGTGCGTGAATGATATGCATACCTGACCACAACACAAGAGAGGAAATGGGTGGTGCTTAGTGAGGAAAGTAGGACAAATGCAGGAATTTTTTTCCCCATGAGGTAATTTTGTATTAAATTTTTGGAGTCAGCATCCATAATAACGGGTATCCTAATGATTTTTAATATATGTTTATTGTTGTACTTTGCCCATATTTAAACTGCCATTGCCTTTCTCATCTCCATTCCTCCTCATGCTGGTCTCATTCTTTTCCCCACACAGCTCTCTTCTTTTCGTCTGTCTGTCTTTTCTGCATCTGTCTCTCTCTGAGCCTCTGAAGGAGGAATTTTATATACACTTAAAAAACTCTTTTTAAAAAAAACATTTATTTATGCTGTGTGTGTGTCCATATCATGGCACACATGATATTTAACCTGAGTACTAAGAGGCTTCTTCATGCCACTCAGAATCTGTGGCCATTGGACCAGTATTTGCTGTGTGATTACAGGACAGCTTGTGGAAATAATTTCTCTCCGTCCATCATGTGGGCTCAAGAAGACTGAACTCAGATTGCCAGGCTTAGCGGCATGTGCTTTTTATTGCTGAGTCATCTTGCTGGACCCCTTGAAGTGGAAATTTTTACAAATGCAAGATAAATGAGTTTTTGTTTTTGTTTTTTTTTTTTGTTTGTTTTTTTTGGTGTGGTGGACGATCTGGCTGCAGAGGAGAGGCTGCCGGAAGTGCCCCTCCTACTGCTGTCACTGTCCCCTAGACAGACACCGCAAAGAGATCTGAGAGAGTGCTGGGTGCCCTGGAGGAGGTAATGGGATAGGGGAAAGATGCAGGCAGGCATGGAGACATGAAACACTGTCTCCAATGAAGGGCAATCGTATCTGAAGTAATTTGAAGATTGACAGGAAATTCATAAGAGGAATATGGAGTTCCATTTACAATGGTAAGGGATCGCCCTGTCCACGGCTTCCCGACCTCTGGAAGAACCGCAGTTGCTGCTGGCACGGTCCCAAAACATGAAATGTAAAATGGAATTGAATAATCTCTCCTAAATCAATTTTGTGAGCCAAATGACCTACAAAGTGGTGTGATATAGTGCAGGTGTACAGGACGGAGAGCTGCTGTCTGCTGGATACATTACCGTGATTGGGTTTGAAGATAACCAAATGCTAACGCCGCTGATTTCTAGAACCTGGTCTCTAGTTCACCTCCACCAAGCTGTCAGTGCCTGCATCTTTTTGCTTCGGAGCACTGGTGTGAGGAGAGCTCTCAGGCAAGGGCCCCTGTGAGCACTCGGCTGCTGCTTTGTACAGTGTGGGCCGAGGTGTGGGTGAGCTCAGGCTGCTTCCTGAAAGCATGGCTCCTTCCTGTGTTTCTTAGAATGTTGCTCTTTATACTTACTTACCCTGGAAACGCCCTCAAGCTCAGGGCTTTATCCTAATGAGTAGAGGTCTCCTTGTCGGGTCACTGCAGGACCCAGACTAGATTGTTGGGTACAGCGGGTGACTTGAAGGTGAGACAAAATATCAGCTCTCTTTACCAGCTCAGAAACTGGACTACACAGAGAGACCTTTGCACTTTTGGAATCTCACTTGGCTGTATCATCCTCAGTGGGTATGGAGACAAGGGCCTCTAGCTGTTCCTTAGGGACCAACAGCTAATGGTTGGGTTTTGTTTGTTGGTTTTTGTTTGTTGTTTGTTTTTTGAGATTCTTGGGATAACTGACAGGCTACTTCTACTTAAACTTCACTTTTTAAGGCATTTCTAGGGTTTTCTAGTACTGGCTTGTAGGGAAAGTGACCTCTATGGAAGACGTCTGGTGGGGCTACAGAGGACCAGGGATCTGCATATGTTTTTGTGTGGTCACATGTGGGCTCATCTATTGTTCTCCCCCTTCAACTTTTTAAAACCTAGAAACCATTCTTAATTATAGGCCACACAAAAACAGCTTGTTAGCCATACTTTACCGACCTTTGTCTTACTTTCTGACTAAGGCAGAAGTAAGATATTGAGTCGGCCATAGTGTCCTTAACCGAATTCACCTAGGACTGAGTTCACAAAGCATGCCCAGTGGGCATTGGTGTCATTGTGACATTTGGTGTTGGAAAGGACCCTTACTTGTATGTATGGTAGACTGCCACCACGCAGGCACTGAGTTGCCAACACAGTCTTTGTGTTTAGAGATCTACCTTTCCGGTGGCTGCAGGAATACCAGCTGCAGCAGACCTAAACAAGCCTTTTCTTTTCCTGGAGCAGAAAAGCTACCAGGAGTGGGGGGTTCTGCTGTGCCCTCTAGCCTGGAAAGCAGAATCTCTGGGGCTTATAGCCACCTCCTTTCAGAGCCACTGGTATGACCCATAACCTTAGCACCTGAGAGCGTTGGCAACTCTGTCTGCCCTGCCTGCGTCTTCAAGCCACTGATCTCTAGGGCGCAGTCTTGAGCATATTCTATTGACAGTGCAGGCTTTGCTTTCCCTGCCTCTCTGGTCTTCCCACTTCTTCACTAACACTCTCTGTTCCTTTCTCTTCCTACTTATCCTTCTTTATGTATCCCTCTGTCCCTCCTCTGAACCTGTAAATGCTATAGAATGAGCATGGTTTTGGCTTCATCAGCAAATACTATGTCCAGTGGGCATAGATTCCGAGTGGCATGAGCAGTCTGCTTAGGACATGCTGAAGGTACAGCTAAGACATGGGTGGAGGCTCTTACGGCCGTGAGGCCAGGGCAGCTTGTCTGATTGTCTTCTAAGCCTCTGTGCTAGCTCTGAAGCTCACCCTCCACTCACTTTGGTAACTGGATGTGCACATTCCTTGCTGTAAGAAGGAAGGGGAGGAAAGAGGGAGGAAGAAAAGAGGATGGATGAATGGAGGAAGGAAAGAAAGATGGAGGAAGGAAGGAGGAGGAAAGGCAAGCAAGGAGTGGACCCTCATCTGAAGAGCAGGGCACCGAGTCTGATAGAAGCCCCAGAAAAGAATGTTTTGTTTTTTTTTTTTTCTTCAGACGTCAGAGCTTCTCAAGCTTAATATGTACAAGACTCTACCAGGTTTTATTTTATATGCATATGTATTTTGTCTGCATGTATGTCTGTGCATTACATGCATGCATTGTCTGTGGAGGTTAGAAGGTGTTGGATCCCCTAGAACTGGAGTTACAGATGGTTGTCAGCTACTGTGTTGGTGCTGGGAATTGAACTCAAGTCCTCTGATAGAGCAGTCAGCACTTGTACTTTCTGAGCCATCGCTCCAGCTCTTCTGAATTGTAAAAATCCAAATTTAGAGCCAGTAGATATGAGGGTTGGGAGTCTGCATTTTTTTTTTTTCTTTCTGTCCATGCTTTGAGTGGCTCTGGCCCAGACACATGATCCACTGCAGGTGTAATCAGATTTGCTCCAGAGGGTGGCTGCCAAGTATAGGTTGTGTCATTAGGATCATGACATCCAAGTGCAGTGGAGGCTCTGAGGGAGGGGAAAGTCCTGCTTTCCCACGTGCTGCCTGCTTGCTGTTAGGCTCCTGTGATGGGGGAGGGTGTAGGCGGGGAAGTGTCAGGAACCTCTGTGCTGAAGCATCTGCTTAGGTCCAGAGCCTCAGCCTCAACCCAGTGTCATCCAAATCCTGCTCTTGCATCCCTGATTGGGCGGCTGGGTGCTCACAGGTAAGATGGGCATTGAGGCTTAAAGTGACTAAGACTGGGCCAACACACTGGGTCATGATTTTCCTTGGGCATCTCTGACTTCAAAGCCCCTATTTACTGGAAATGACAGGACCGAGAAGGTGAGCCTGGCTCAGAGAAACCTGACCCTGCTCATTCTCCATGCTTCCTCCTATGGTTCTATGAGCAATGCCGTTTAAAGGCCTGATGCTTGAAAAGAGTTTTAGACTGGTGCTGGGGAAAGGAGCATATTTAGGGTCACAGTGTGGGTGCTGTGTGTGTGGCAGGGTGGCTTGCAGCAGCCTGCCTCACCAAGGGGATGAGTCATGTTCTGGTCATCCCGAGGGTATCCTGAAGCTTATGGGCTATCTGGTGTGTGTGGGGGGGGGGAGGTATGGCTGGGAGGGCTTGCAGAGGGAATCTGATGGCTTTTAAAAGTCTTGTCCCAATTACGTTGCTTGTGGGATGTATTTGAGATGCAGTGTTAACCAAGAGGCCAGGAAGAACAGCACCCAAGGTTTGGACACTAGGACTTTTTTTTAAAGCAGTTTCAGAACCTCACATGTTTAAGAAATTAAGTGGAGGGATCATGTGTAAAACATAGCTTACCTTAACATACATTGTGAAAGGAGTCGGTGTGTCATTGAACTAGAGTAAGGAAAGCCAGCCAGTGTAGCATGTGGCAGGAAGAGTTTGATAGCGAAAAGGGTTAATCCCTTCCTGGCTCAGAAATAGCCCAGAGGAGCACTGTCCAGGAGCTAATGCATATTGATGGGTGTGACTCATGTGGCTCTGGAAGCTTTTAGGCCCTGGCCGTGTTTCAAGACAGACTCAAGACGCCGCCTGATCTTTCTCTGGTAGGAAGAACCCTTTGTCCCTACGGGGGTTTTTGCACTACTCTCGGAAATGTTCATTGTTTAGAGAGCTCGGCTTGTGGATGGGTGTGGCCGTGCTGCAAGTCCCGTGGGCACGTCTTCAGCAGTGTAGCCGTAGGCAGAGGGACCCTCAGGATGGAGTATGGAACCTTGACCCAGGAAGCATAATTTCAAAGACTGGCTCCCTTGCTTGCCAGATAGGAAATTTTTATACAAACTTACTTAGCCTCTTTGGCCGTTCATTTCCAAATCCGTGAAAAGGAAAGAGTGGTCCCAGAGGTGCTGAGTTGGTGTGAGGAGTACAGCAGCGCACAGAAGATGCCAGGCGTGGCAGGTCCTCACCAAGTGGGGCTTCACGAGCTAGTGACCCACTGACATGAAGAGTTTTCATGCATCCCCCGCTCTCTTTGACTATTCAGTGCCCTAAGCTGAGTAGTCAACACTGGAATTGAGGAATGCTTCTGAGTCAGTCATTGTATGCTTTCCTTCTTTTAGGATCAAGCCCACTCCACACTTACAGCAAGGAAAATACTGCTTCTTAAATACACTCAGTTACTCTAAGATAATAGCTCTGTGTTGTTCTGCCGCTTGGCCTCCACTTGGACACACCTTTGCCCTCTCATCTTTGGCAGATTTTCAGGATTAATACTGCTGGGAAAAGTTGCATTTTCCCTCTAGGAGTAGACACTGACCGGAGTCTTTTTCTTTAATGCTTTTTTTTTCCCCTCCTTTTAATGTGTTATTTTAGAGTTTTAGGTTTCTAGACCAATTGTGAAGATGACATAGAGAATCCCTCTATACCTCACACCGAGCTCGTCATTTGACATTGGCAAGGGACACTTGTCCTGGTTACCACTACCACAGAGGCAGTGCTACTAAATTCTGTTCTTCAGGGTTCCTCAGTTTCTTTCTCTTGTCCTTTTATCTTCTAAGATCCTAAGATCCTTCTAAGATCAGGGGACACATTACAGTGATCCTCATCTCAGGCCCATCCTCCGGAATGTTCTTCACTGACACCTGCTGGAGTCCATTGTATTGACCCAGGGTCCTGGGTGTTGGGAAAGAAGATCATGGGAGAACACTGTTTTTCACATCTGAGGAAGCACACAGTCAGCTCAACTTAGCACTGAGTTGTGGACCTGGACCCGTGCTGGGGATGTGTTCAGGCTGTCCAGGACAGTGACTGTTTCTCTTCTTTGTGCCATAGTATTGGGGGAAAAGTCACTGTGAGCAGGGAGCACTTACGGAGAGGTGTGCTTCACTGAGAACAGACGAGCTTTATGCACGATTTGCAATTACCCTTGGGGATTTGTCTGTTCTCTCCTATTTATTGGTATAAAGTTGTTTATTTTATACTTTGGCTTATGGTTGTTTTATGCTACCTTATTTTCAATTTATTTCAACTTTGGACTTTTGGAGGTCGTTTTCTTTTTACTTCTGTATCTTTTTACTATATACTCATCCGTGTGTGTGTGTGTATGTATCTGTGTGTGTGTGTGTGTGTGTGTGTGTGTGTGTGT